>OZ024697.1:4612578-4748620 GCA_964016905.1 Perithous albicinctus
CTCCCTCTCTCTCTCTCTTATGTATGACTTGTTATATCTTATTCGTTACTTCATAATCTTTCGCTTTCTCATACAGCAAATTCTCCCTGACGATGAATTATTACTCGTTTTACCTTGGGTACATGTTAGTGCTTAAATTATTTTAAATTGTCGAAGCAATTTGAAAAAAAAAAATGGATAAAAAATGTTATCCAAAAGATAGAATATTCATTTTAATGTAGAAGTGAAGTTGATTTTCACATTTTTTGTATTAAAATTATTAATTTTTTTAAAAGTATTTAGTGCAGCTATTTTAATTTAACATGTTAATTTTATATTAAATTTAGTATACCAGTTTATGCAATAAAATATTAGTATCTGTGATGAAAATATACAGTATTTCTTTAAAACTGTGTAAATGGAGCTTTCCACCTGATTTCGACGTGGGTCTGTCCCTTGACCCTTCCGCTTCGGTCCGCAATTTTTTTGTATGATTGACTCTAAAAGCACTAATTTAAAAAAAATTACACATTTTCAAATATTTACGATTTTTTTAAACAAATTATCGATTGACACATTTTTTAAATCTGAAAAAGTTTTGAAAACATTTTTTCGAAAATAAACATTTTTGATAACAGAACCGGGTCGACGATATTATCTATTTTTGTTGGCCTTTTTTCAACAACAACAAAAAATGGGAAAAATTGGAAAAATCCTTACGATAGACAGCAGGTAGAACATTTTTGTATGCAACACATGATTTTTGAGAATTTTTTCAGATTTCACCAAATAAATGTTGAGATTTTTACTTAAATAATCTTAAATTAGGCCTTTTTACTAATGCTTATTTAACGTTCATTATGAAATAAAATATATATACATTCGAAAAAATCTGAAAAAAAAATTCTGAAAATTATGTGTTGCATACAAAAGTTTTCTATCTGCTGCCAAACATATTTTTTCTAATATTTCCCATTTTTTTTCGTTTGTTGAAAAAAGGTCGAAAAAAATAGAAGGAATCGTCGACCCAGTTTGCTCGGTTACCAAAAATGTTTATTTTCCAAAAAATGTTTTTCAGATTTTAAAATGTTTCGTTCAATAACTTGGTTTAAAAAATCGCAGATAATTAAAAATGTGTAAAAGAATTAAATAATAAAAATTAGTGCTTTTTGGAGTTATCTCAAATGTGATGGAAGCATCAAGGGTCAGACCCAAGGTCGAAAACTATAGGTTGAATGCTCAGAATACATTTTTTAATCAATAATTATGACTAATTATTTAATTCTGTAAACTAATTTATTGGCAACTTGTTGGTATTATTATTATTATTATTATTAAGTTTAAAGTGCCCGACCGGCTCTGCAGGGCTCCGACGCACCTACAGGACGGACGGGCTAATAAGTGTTGCTCTGCCTGATGCTCCTCCAACCCGAGGTAAGCAGTCAGGTCAGTCCAGAATCGTGTGACCTAAGCGGACGGAGCGAACCCAGAGTGACCAACCTTCTGCATTCGACCCGCTAGTGAGTCGGCATTCTGCCGACAGACGGGCATGATCTTCAGGTTCGTGACGAACGACGGTTTCATTCCACCGATGACACTAATTATGAGGACCACTAGCTTGGTCGTAAACCCTCGGTACAGCCCGCGAAATTCGAAAAGGATATCCGTATACTATCCTTATTATTATTATTATTATTATTATTAATCAATATTAGTTATTGAGTATCTCAAATGAAGTTCAATAACTATTTATTTACCAGATAGCCAATTTTACACGTACTTACATTAAATTTTTTTCGATTGTTTGAACTTCTTAATACTTACAAATGAGTTAATTTGTAATTACGTTTAGTTGAATTGAGTAATTCTGCATTCATTAAATGAGTTAAAATCGCCGCAAGAAATTCAATATCGGTAAATAAAAACGTACAATTGCTTTTATTTGAAGAAATAATTTTAAATAATTAAAATATAAGTATGTATGGGACATTCTATGTTAAGACGATTCGACTTGGACCCTCTCAAATATTTAAAAATTTAGTATGTGTGGTATGTAACAAAATAACGCGATATACAATTTTTTTTCAGACTTCTAGAAATTACTGTTCAGCTATCTTAATAAAACAATGTATTATCCAATAAGGGCCGAAAGTTGGCGATTGCGATGAGTGGCTTAACAACATTTTTGAACCTAACATAACGGTTGGTGCGATATAATTATTACTTTTTTAGCCTTGTAAAATAATTACAAATAAGTTATTCATAAAGTTGTTTTTATTTCGTTTCTAAACATTATAACCTCATCTTGTAAATTACAAAATTTATAAAACATACTAAAATTAGTAATATTTACAGTGCGACATTTGGAAGACAAAAGAAATATCAGAAGATGCTACCAACATTTTGCTTTCTTTCTGTAATTATTGTAATTATTGTGTTACAGCGAATATCACCTTTTCAATGCCTAATAATTCGTCATTATTTAGTAAAAAAAAATTTTAAAAGTTCTTTTCTATTCCAATGATGTCAATTCTAGTTCCAAAATGAAACGTAAATAGCTGGAAAATGACCTGATAACCCCTCTGGTTGTGTTTAAGCGTAATCAACTATAACGAAGACCGTGCACTTAATTGCCAAGTCCGGCTAGTCAGAAACTCGTTTTGAGCTGGGGCAAACGTGCACCGGAAATACTCGGGCGGCATCCTTCCTGACAAGAGGGAGTATAGCGTAAGCAGTAGCAAGATCACTGATAGGCAAATCTCGAAGTCAAGCTCATCCTGAGGTATAATTATGTTGTCCGGTATTCAAATTAATATATCATGCAGTGGTAGTCTACAGTGGTATTAGCCTCGACTTTCGTGCTTCAGTCATGAAAAATTCATTTTTTAATAAATGGTTTTGTGTCGACCAAAATGATATTGGTGGAATTTTGTACGTGAACGGCGTTGACGCAAAGCGCAAGTGGCACGATAGTAGGTCAGTAGTATTGGTACTTGATGGCCGGACACGGATGCCGAAACAATTTATAACACGAAGTCATTCCCACGGGAATGCGCGGGACGAGATTGACGAATTGCTTGCTAATTACGTATTAATTGCGTCAGCACACGCGGATGGGCGGTCGGTCGGTCGGATGGTTCGTTTCGCCCGAAAAGCCATTTCCGAAATGTGCGAACAGGCGCGGGGAGTGCTGAACGTACCATTGCATGTACGATATATTCGCGTATCAAACCCTTTTCATACGTCGTGTTCAACACCGCACTGTCCATTGGTTATTCATCTAGCCGCGAAAACCTTCTACATAACGTTTGCCGACAGACGCCATTTTACATTAAATAGTTGTATCATTTTCCTCCTATACAGAGGAATTTTTCGTAAACTTTCTGGTCTTCGAACTTCTCATGTCAAAATACTGAAAAAATAGTGCGAAACGTTCAGAAAAGTGGCTTTAAAAGGCGTGTGCGTGTGCGTGTGCGTGTGCGTGTGCGTGTGCGTGTGCGTGTGCGTGTGCGTGTGCGTGTGCGCACACTAAAGTATTGATATCACTAAAAGACTGTCTTAACTCCGAAAAACTGTGCGAATGACAATTAAGTTCTCTACAGTTGTGAATCTGAAAGTTATGAAAAAATGAATGAGGGTGGTTTTAAAGATGTTTGCCAAAGAATTTGGTATATGACGTATACGATTTTTTTTTTAATGAGAAAAATTATTTACTCTCATGGTTGCTGGGATATACATTTTAAAAACTCAGTCATTTTTACATTGTAAAATTATTAATTTAAATTATTATCATTATTGATTAATAACAATTAATAATAATAAATGTGAAATTTACGTTTCATATATTCAACAGCATCATTCAAAAGCTTATTTAAAAAAAATTGGTTTTGGCAGTTTTGTGATAACTTGGGTTGTATATGAAAAGAAAAACGGAGTTTTGGAGACGAGAAATATTAATCTTCAAGACGGATTAATCAGTTTTATTCGATTTTATAAAAAGTATACATATTTGCATAGGTACGTACGTAAGAATTTTTTTGTGTGATTGAGAAGTCGGTAAGTACCGCAAAATAATATTTATAGGTGAAGACTTTGAAAAACGATATTTTTTTTTAAATAATAAATATTGTCCATTAAAAGATATGAACATTTTTATTTTTAAAAAACCCTGTTTTTAGTTTTGTTAAAACGTTGACTGACTCATATTTCAGCCAATTTTTTTTGTGTATCAATTTAAAATGTTGGTTTTAAAAAAATGAATATAAAATGATTTAAAAATAAAAAGCGGATTGGAATGCATTGGAATAAGTTCAATTCTGTTTAATCGGTATAAAAACATGTAAATAATAGGTAAAAATGTAGTTATCATTTTACGGTGTTTTTTAATTATTACTAAAAAGAAAAGTTCGATTATTCACTCTGTTTCATCGTGACAGATTAATTGAATGGATGAAGGATAGAAAAAAAAAATGGGCTGATGAATAGGCGAGACTTTTAGCCTCGTAATGCACACACCGTGCTCGGTTTATAGTATAGCTCTCATACATCCAGTTATGTATACCGTTTGGCGCACAGAATGAATGGAGCAAATACATTGCATAGCCAATGTGAAAACCGCGAGTCGTTATATCTATACATCAAACAGATAATCCGAATGAAATATATCGATGCACCACAAAAACGTGATGCAGTACTTGGAGAGGGTAGAAGAGATGAGCGAGAATTTTGGCCCTTCGTACGCTCTGGAATCTCGACTGTCTGCTATATATAGATAATGCTTATATTGTATACTATAGAGTCGAGACTTTATAGCCCTCGGTAGCATGAATGATATACGTCGTTACAGTTTTCCAACGAGATTTCTTCTCACGCTTGTTCTATAGAACATCCACTCTGAATCCGTGCTTTGGGACTTCATACGGCAAAGCAGAATGTCACATCGATTTTCACGTCGTTTTATTATACTATTAGATCTATCAATTTTGCCAACTTTTAGGCTAGCTCCATGGATATTTCCTTCAAATCTACGGTAAAAGTGAACTTTGTAAAAGTCAAGTTCTACTTTTCGTAAAAAAATAATTTTGTTACACAAGTAATAAATGAGCTTAATAGTCTAACAGAAAGTCACTTATAATTTACGTTTTTTTTTTAATTTTGTCGTGGAACTCAAATTATTGTAAAATGTAAACAAAAAAAATTGAAAAATGACACAAGATGAACTTTGTAGAATTCAAGTGCTACGTTTTGTAAACATAATTTTGTTATACAAGTAATATATGAGCTTGTTAGTCTAACAAAAAGTCACTTGTACTTGATGAATTATTTATTTAAATTTGTTTGTAGAACTAAAATCGTTGTAAAATGTAAAAAAAGATTATCACATAGGAAAATAGGCAAAATAGTATATTGTGCAACAAGTGCGTAAAGTACGTTATTTCAGCACGAATTGCACATGCTATTGTTTGTAATGGCGTCTTGAAACGACCTCCGGGGAGTCCCGCGGAGCAAAGCGCGAGTTTTGCAGAAAAGTGCGTAAAGTGACACTTCGCGCACGACATTTACTTTACGCACGACTTCGGAAAACGAGAGCTTTGCGTATGCGAGACATCCCCGAAAGAGCGAACTTTACGCACGCTATCGCAAAAAAGGATTTTTCATATTTTTATCAAAAAATTGTATAGTTAGAATTTCACTGACAATGAGAAAATAATTACTTTGATATATCAAATATATTAAAAAGTTTGATGCAAATCCTTTTTTCAATAGTCGACATCAATTATTTTCATTAAACCTATGCCGATATTAATTCTGGTTTCTTATAAGAAAGTTATGCTTTTCCAAAGAACAATAAAAAATATATATGCTAGATTTCAGGGTCAGTTTACATTGTCCAAATTATCAAGAAATCTGACTTTTTAGCTCATGCCCAGATGGGTGGAAAACAAAATTTTATTATGAGACACCGGAACTATTATCGGGTTTATAATTAGTGAAAATAACATAAAATTTTTTAATTGGCGGTTTTCGTTCACTTTCCTGTAACGTTGATTTTTTTGTTAGTATAAAAAGACGACGAAAATAATCGGTAAGATTCTCAAAAAATCTGTGATATAGTTTTTATATCTTTTTAAATTTCTGTTTAAAATTTTTTTTATTCACGCACACGCACATGGAATTTTTAAAAAAGTTTTTTCATATGTCAATTAAGAGGTGTTCGAGTGAAACATGTATGTTACATTTGTTGCAAAGTTTGGGCGAAGATATTGTTCGCATAGGTGAACGTTCGTCAAGTTCGTATGAGCAATACGTAATCGACGTTATTGCACTTTCTTCTTTTCTGTTAACAAACTCCCGAGGTTTTTTCACATATAGATTCTCTGATCTCGTGTAGCTTCGTGACCCGACTAGTAGTCCACAGGTCGTTCCATCGGCGATTGATAATTTTACGGATTTCGAGTTTTAGTTCGTGGGTTGAAATTAGGATTTCATCGGTACAGTTTGGAGCTTCGGATGTCGCGGCTTTTGCTGATTCAGAACCTGCCTTTTCATTTCCATTGATCCGTTCGTGTGATGGAACCCAGAATAAAGTAATTTCTATTCGGATGGACGTTAGTTTGGCGAGCTTGCTTTGAATATCTTCAATCAAAGAATTTGAATTTGTCTCGATTTTTATGGCTTGCAATAAGGACACAGAGCTAACTGAAGATAGCCGCTGGAGTTATTCCGGTTTCTTCAATTTGGATTAAAGTCTGGAGTACCGGGAAGGCCTCACAGGAAAAGATCTCGAGAACGGTGACGGTAGTTTGAAGGATAAAGTGGTGTCTTCAAAAATTAAGGCACATCCACGTTTCTTGTTGAACATAAATCCGTCAGTAAAAAATATCGTTGAATAAAATCATAAATAGCGGATTTGAGTCGTGGAAGTCAAGTCTTTGCTTTTTGAGGCAATGCTCAAGTCGATATTTGGTTGTGGAACATTCCAGGGTGGAACTGGGTGAGTTTTCCTAGGCGAGACTTTCGGTATTTTGGAGTTGAGATCGCGGCCATTATTTGTTCTCGTCTCAATTGAAGTGGTTTAGTGAGGTGGAAAGGTTTTCATATCTCTCGGGGGAGGTTCCATTATCTCGTGATCTCGATGCAAAGGTTCCATTATGGAGATCGAAAGATCTTGTCCGAAGCATCTTAAGTAGATTGGAGGGTCAAGAGATTCAGTCGACACACTTGAGTTTGGGCTCGATTTAAATGATCCTATTGATAACCGAATTGCGGTAGTTTGAATGGAATGTAGCTTTTTAAAGACATTATCAAAAGCCGACTACATGCGTCGTAATGTAGTTTTGCTCTGATGATTGCTTTGTAGGTGGTAATTAGGTTGTTGCAATCCACCTCCCCTCCCCCCACAGTTTTTCGAGGATAACGCTCGAGGATAACCCGGTCAATATCGGGTCTAGTCTTTTGCGATATTGAGCCTTTAGAAGCTTTATATGGGGAGCCCATGATAAGGTAGTGTTACAAATCATGGTGAGAATTTTTTTAAGTGTCGGATCGCTGAAGATTAGTGTTGTCGCGAAAGAGTTTAACTCAGGATGAGTTAGTTCATCAGGATCTGTAAAACACTCTGAACTGCGCTTTGGATTGAGAGAATTTAAAACCGGTTTTGTTTGACCAAGCAACGAAGTTCTTTAAGAATTCCTTGGAGAATTTGTTGAATCGTTAAAATGTTTTTTCCTGAACAGATAAAAGTTAGATCGTCACCAAACAGTCCTTTGGCAGGGATTGACCGAATATCATGTATGTGAATTATAATTAATTGCATTTTTTACTTTCTCATCACATACAAAGTATCTAAAAGAAAAAGTATTGCAATTCACAAAAATTCGACTTCCAGATTTTTATGGAAATAGACGTTTCGAGTGTACTAAATTCTAAAAAAACACATCATTATAAGTGTACTGACATTGAAATCACAAAAAAAAATTCACGAAAACAACGTTTTCTCTATGAGGAAGCAAAAATGGTAATAATCGTATTTTTAATTTGCAAACTGATAACAAATTATTACGCGTTACTGTAATTGAATTATAATAGACAGTACATAAATTATAATTCAGTATTGCAGTCCCTTTTAAAGATCCAAATAATTATTTGTTTTATTGTTTTACCTTAGTAATCATTCAAATAAGATGAAAAACAGCTTTGTTTATTAAAAGCATCAATTGTTTAGACAGAAGGTATTAGTTAAAGCGCTTATCAATTAGATATATACTGATAATTATTCATACTGAACGTTAAACACAAATAAACATAAACTCATGGATCAGATTTAATGTTGAGGTTATATACTGAGAAGAAGACAAATGAAAAAAATGATCTATACATTCAGAAGGGCGCCTGAGACTACAATACACTATTGAAGTATCTCTGACGCCAACAGTGAAATTAAAACCAATTTCAATTGAAATGAAATGAAAAGAACTGCAAACATCTGAGGCACGGATTGCCTAGTATGTTCTTAATCAATTACACTTGATGAACATTTAGATTATTTTATATTTAAATAAAATTATTTTTCATACAGTGTTCGCATAGAGCAATCGAAATAATTGCAGTGATAGTTGAAAAGTGTATTCTGAACATTTCTGCAACTATCATCAGATGTACATCGCCACAACTATTCCTCTAATATAAAAAGGGTTATCCTTGATCCTGGGCCCTGGGGGTGAGGTGTAGAAATGCCCTGTGATCTGTCCTCTGGTAGGCCGAGCAGCGAGTTCCCGGGATGTGAAATATATATTTTCTGAAATCTTTGAAGCAGCCGAGCCCGGAAGCGGCTTTTCATTCGGTTTTCAGGATCGTCGACGAGCAAATGCTCTCCAACTCCGTAGCTTTCTTTCTCACTCTGAAATCCTCAAGAAAACAAGCGCCATGACCCATATACTCTGAATTGGAAAGCACTCGTTACCCGAGGCACTGGCCGAGCGGTACAGTACGTATGGATAAGCATATACCGGCATAGTTTCTAGTTCGGTTGCAGCATCAAAACCACTCCAACAAAAGCATGAAGCACACTTTACATTCGTCATTATACGACAAAAAACACTGTTTTGAAAAATATACATTAAAAAAGTTGTCGTGTAGAACCTTGCACATTGCATCCTCGTTTTTTATTTTATTTTTTAGCTCACAAAATCTGTAGCCTCCTCTGTATGAAAACGTCCATTGCTCTATTTTGGCTTAGAGTATAGAGAAAGCTTTGTGTACCGCAGACTACAAAATAAGTGCAAATAATTTACAAGGTTTTAGGCTGCGTACCAACGTGTCCAATTTCAGCTCGATTCGTTGTCAGCTCAAGTCTTTTTTGAGATACGCACGCTTAAAGTTTAAAGAGAAGAAGAAGGGAGAACGTTTTGAATATCCTGATGTGAAAATTTCGTCAATTTTTTTTTCTTTCATAAAAACAAAGCTTCCTCGAAGAGGAAGAAAGATGTCAGAACAAACTTAATACACGCATTTTGATTGGATAATCCTTTTGAATATAAAAAAATAAATAAGTAACTAATTGTTCTGTAAAAATTAAAATGTTAATGCTGTTGCAATAGTTTTGAATAATTATTATTTTACAAATCAACGGTAATTCATATTTCGAAGCAGCAGTCATTTATAATCATTGAAGTAAAAAGTATTTTAAGGATTCCAGTGCTTTTTCTTACAATCAATGCGTTATTTAAAATATTTTTGCAAAGTTTTCCTTGCTGTATATTCGACTTATTTGCAAAGTGCCCAGACACACAGATTTCGTTTGTTGGTTTAAAAAAATATATTTTTGCTTTATAGATTTTTCTTCACATTTTGTAAACTATGAAGAAAAGATTCCAACGAGTTCCAATTTAGCACTATTCCCAAGTGCCAAATATAAGAATTATAATCGTAATGCTGAAAGGAAATAACAGTGTAAGTGACATAATTTTTCTCATAATTGTTCGACAGGAATATCGCTGTTTCTAACAACTTTAATTTTCAATATAAAAAGAAAGTCCTTGTGCATTATTTTTTTGTGGATTGGGTTTTGAATCTCGGCAACAGATCTTCACAAACATATATTATCTATCATTTGTATTAGCGCGTTATTTATATTTAACAAGGGAAACAATCGGCATTTGAATATATTTGACGATCTGGATAAAAAAAAAAAAAATTCCAATTTGGTTTGAAACGAATATTTCTCTATCGAATATCTGTAATTATTTTTAATACAAATATTTCTATATTTCCATCGTTGCGTAAAGGAATGAAAAGAAATTATGCTATTTGCTGTATATCTTCGCAAATGATCCATGAAATGCTTCAAAACCTTAAGAAATCCTAAAAAGAACATACCCATTAAAAACTGCATGACGAAAGTAGAAACTTCCAGAGATTCTACTACAAGAAATTAAGAAACACAACAAAATGAATACACGCGCCGCTTGATTGGAAAAACATTTAAAAAATAGATTTCTTTTTAAATAAACCAGTAGTCAATCATTATGAAAAAAAATAAAAATCTTAACGCTTTTGCAATAGGTTTGACCAATTTTTGTTCAGCAATCAACGATAACGAATATTTCGTAGGATCAAGAATTTACAATAATTGAAGTAAGAAAAAGTGTTTTAGGGGATACAGAACATTTTTCTGTTCATTCTTAATTACATATGAATTAAATATAATCAAATTATCGTAAAGTCTATCAATAAAATAAAACTACATAAAATCCCTGAAAATCGAAACATCTTATAGTCGAATTTACGAAGGAAAATCCTCTTTCTCCATTCCCATCGGCACTTGTGGTTGAAAAAAAAGAACAAAAAAAGGCGTATGTGCTTAAGAGCAAACAGAGAAGAAAGAAGTGATTCGAGAAGGGCTTGGAAAGCGTGAAGGCGTCTCGATAAATCGGGACGGGAACTTCGAGTTCCGGATTTCAGGCAAGAACGAAAGGAAGGGAAGACTGAAGGGAGGAGTGGGCGGGGGGAGGGGGGGGCTAGTAGGCGAAGGCGAAGGCGATAGCTACGTAGTACATGGCTTAGAAGGGGGACTCTTGCGAAAGGGGGAAGAAAGTATGAGACAGGAAAGGAGCGACAGGACGGCAGAGAAGGAAGAGAGAAGCCTGGGATAGTGAAGCTAGGGGGAATTTTGTGCGAAGGAGAGTGAGTGAAGAAGGAAAGCTCTGGTTGAGCACTGGGGCTGTTCTCTCTCCCCGGTGTGGACGGAATACGGATCAATATCAGAAGGTGAAGCTTCGTTCGCTTCGAGAACCGGAATATACGAAGTCTGCACCTTATTTCTCGTCCCTTTTCTTCTTCCGCAATCTTTCCATGTTATACCATTCCTCTTCTTTTCTCCTTTTGCGACCTATCTATTCCACTCTAGGGATCGCTTAGGCTGTTCACTTTTTTTCTTTTTTTTTTTTTTTTACTTTTTCTGAGTTCTTACCTCCGGCCGGTGTGTTCTTCTTGTGCCTCTCACAACTACATCGACGAACCATCGTTCGGAAAGTACCAAGAGCGATTGGTTCCTCGTTACCTTTTGTCGTGAACTTCTTCTCTCCAACGCCGGAAATTCACGATAGCGAGCCTCGATTGTCGTACGTAGTACAAGACTTACTTTTTTTTTTCTTATGAGACTCTCTTGCACTCACTCGTATATATATAACGTATATAAAACACGCTGTCGGCGTGCAGCGTTCCTTCGGAGACTCGTCACAGATTTCAAACTCATTCCATTTTCTTTTATACAGCTTTTTATTTCTGCCTCGTTGAAACATCCGGTCGTTTCTCACATTGCATCCGGAGTGGAATGGATGTGACGAGAGTATTCTCCACGATTTTTTAAGTGGTAATTTAAACATACATATTAAAAAGAACTACAAAGTAAAAAAGGAGGTTAAAATGGAAAAAATTGGATAAACAACATATTGTGGAATTATAAATAATTGTTGGAAAAATTTAGATGGAGGATTTCCACATACAATGTGCAATTAATCTCTCGACGACATTGTTTTATTTCTCTATTTTTTGTTTATCCTTTCATTAATCTTGTTTGTTTAGACAAGAGATTTAAGAAATTTGTAACATTTTTTTATTCTATTTTTAAAGTAACTAGGGCTAGAAGGTTGGGCGCTGCAGCGCCCGGATCTCCTTCTGTCAGTTTTGACATTTGGCATAATCAAATGTGTAAATTCCATCAATTTTAACAGTTATGTGTCACTTTTTAGGAATATACAAAAATATGTCAAATTCACGAAATCTTTATATTACTTTTCAAATTGAACAAAAAAAGCTCCGTACTTTATATGGGTACTCTGTACATAATCTTTGTCAAATTAACAAAAAAAAAAAAAGAGTTTCATATTTCAAAACCAGGCACACCGATTTTACACATAATTTTTTTACTGTGATTTAAACATTTTTTTTGGGAAACGATTTTTCCAGGGTTTTGTAATACAATTTTTATTTTGTTTTGTTTTTTACTGCCCGTAGTATATTAGTTACTGACGCTGTCACTGGAGGCGCGCACGATGTGTCCAATCACGAGCCAGCGATTTCTGCACTACGGCATATAGGGAATTTTATGGTGGAAATTAAATGTCTTAAGATAAATTTTGCGCGCTTTTGACTTAATAAGCTGTGCCGTGATAGCTGAGTACAATGTTCATTACACCTTCAATGCACAATGTTTTACTGGCAAGATTGCGGTGGAAGAATTTTGGTCGAAGTGTACACTTTTACGGGAGCTCACGGAGATTTAGTGTTACAAAATGGCGAGACATATGCACATTGCAGCGGTCATGTATCTGCTATCATCATCAAGTAATGATGATAATAATGAAGTACCTCTTGTATTACCTGAAAAAGCAAAATAAGGAAAATAGAGAATCTTCTGAATGTGGTCTATACATTTTCTTATGAACAGATAATGTTTTATTGTTTCGGTGGGAATTTCGTAACCAATTCTAAGCGCTCATTGGTCTGTCTCTTCGCACCTAACCTCCAATCCTGTTTTTATTGCTCCCCCAAAAATAAAACGGGTTAGATTATCGAGGAGCCGAATGTTTAGTTCATTTCTACCGTCCTTTCACACCATGACCGTGAAATTTGGGCCCAATCTGTCGAGCCATTTTGGAAAAAATAAATTATAAAAATCTGAGGGTGGTGGGCGTGGTGACGCGGCCTCTTAACTCTATCACGTCTTCTGATAGTACGTCGATAGTAACATGTATTTAAGTATAAATAATTATCATTTGTTCGTAAAAAAACAATAGTGATAAACATAATTTTCATTAGCTCCTACAGAATTTTCGCTTAGAAAGTAACGTAGCGTCAAATATAATTGAAAGATACGAGGAATCGCAGTTTTATCCGTATGGCAAAATTCATCGAGGAGCTGTGCTGGAGCCACTGTGTTCTACTCAGGTCTGGAAACTCGCCGACCTTATGGTGGGGGGGGGGGGGGATCTTGCGAAACAAAGCTACTTTTGACAGTTCTCTTCGTCACCACTTTAGTCGTTGCAATCGAGGAATCACCGACGCGCATGCGTACTTAGCGCGGGTTGAATTCCAACCTTGTTGTCCATATAACTAATGAATTAAAAGCAACGATGATCATTAAATACAGTGAAGCATGAATAAAGCTAATTAATGAGCGACTAGTGACTCGTGCGGTTATTACAAATATTATTTTGTAACGTTACAAAATTTCGTTATAAGATTCTTCACAGTACAGTTTCAATTATAAATATTACTTTCTGTATTATATCAATTATGCAGTTCTCCGTAATAACAAGTGACAAAGATTCTGCAAGGATCACACGTGTTACGTCATTTTTTAAACGTGTGATCCTCTTCAACATGCGCCTGTGTCGGTCGATTCAGGAACGCGTAGTTCCATCATCGAAAGCGCGACTACCCCCCACTTCTAGAGTTTCCAGACCTGAGTAGAAGACCGTGAGTGGGGCACATGGTGGAAAATGCCCAATAAACAAGTGTAACGCTGCGAATCAGGTTCTGCACCATGGTGCTCCTGCCGGGAGCTACCGAATGAATTCCGATCAAATCGATAGGAAATGAATCGATTCAACATTTATTGAAAGAATCATGCATACCCGGCGCGCTGCTACTCAAGAAAAACATTGTGCATTAAAATCATTTCAATTTTTCATTCTGCTTCATTCCACATTGCAGTGAATAAAATATTTATTTAACCATTTATGAAATTCTTGTATAAATAAATATATGAATTTATTAATCAATAAAAATGAATATATACATCCTATTTCCAGAAGATCTAGCGATTTATTTTCATTCAACTTCAAATTCCAGAAAATGAGTTATTATCTCGACTAAGCGTTCGAGCTACTTGTTGTACGTGAACGTTCGATAAGCCGCTCGCGTCGACTCTGAGCGCTCGAGCCAAATGAGAGTTTGAGCAGAATGGGCGCTCGTACTACGCTCGAGCACGCTCGATCTTCGCAATCACGGCTTGAACGAATTCGAGCGCGCTCATGCACATCCCTGCTAATTGACCACAGTGGTGTGAAATTATTAACACGCACATTACTATGTAACAGTAATATTTAATTAAGTATTTACGAAAAACAATTGTTTGAACATTATTGAAAGCCATGAACCTCTGTGAAATGAAAACAAATGTTGAAAATGTATGGCTCAAAATAGATGCTCAATGTAATAGTGTCGTTGAAAAACTTGAGATCTTTACATGACATAACCCAGATTTTTGGTTATGCAAGCGATCGGCGGCTTGAAAAAAAAAGGACGGACAAAGGTTGTAATTAAACAAAAAGTTGAATTGTCTTAATTGATCTATTTAGAGTGTCGGATATAAATTCTGATGTTTGTGAAAGGTTGTCTGTGATGTATATCCTGAAACGATGAATGTCAGCCGCGTCAAGGATAATACAATCAGCGGTGGATCCACAACATAGAGGACGACTCGCAATCAGTGGCGCTGAACGATTGGCCGCGAGAGTCTACCAGGATTGCAGAGAATAGGACATGTCGATGCTTTTGGTTCGTGTGTGCCGGCATCGGCCCGCTGTTGAACTGGATCATCCCTCTTACTCGATTACTACCAGTGTGTCCCCATCGTTTTCAGTCGTAATCATTTGTAGCTAGTGAAGTTCAACGATACGTGCTAAACTGTGTCGTGTGCCACGACCAATCAACGTCACGCTTACGTGAATTACGTACGCGTATATAACGCTTCAATAATCTTGATTTCAAAGTGCTGTAAATGCACGAGAAATTGTGGTTTCCGTTCACTGTCATCAAACGATTTAAACGCGACTCACAAAGGCCGAAAAAAAGATGAGAAAAAGATCTTATATTACTTATGTAGGATTTTTTATGTGAAGACAACTTTACCATCCACCACTCGCTGAAAGTTGTCGAAACGGTCCTGATTTCAATGTTAGAAAAAAAGTCGAAATATTTCTTTAGTGTTTCTTCTTTAGTAGTTCTTACACATATGTTCTTACATATGTGTAAGAACATATGGTATTGAAGCGATTCACAATCTCTACCAAAAGTTATTAACATTATATATATATATATATATATATATATATATATATATATATAAACTATGCAAAGCGATTCACAATCTCTACCAAAAGTTATTAACATTATATATATATATATATATATATATATATATATAAACTATGCAAAAGACGATTTCGGGAAATTGAAAATGGTAATATCGCTCAATCCTTCAAAGAAACAAATTTTGTGGTGAAACGTAGTTTTTAAAAAATATTAACATATTTTTCTCCGTAACTATGAACGTATATATTCAATATTAAGCACTGCATTGTTTCTTTATTAATTATAAAAGTATTCGAATGTTTGCAACGTTCATCGATTTTTCCGCCATTTCGCTTAAAAATGAATCTCGTTGAACCTGAGAAAGATGAACTACGTAAATACAAATATTCCAATATTAAAAAAATGAATTTAGCGAGACCGTACTGAAGATATTAGCGCACATAACTTTGGCCTCACGTGTGGTCTTGGAGAATGTAAGAAAAATTGGAAATGGATAAAAAGGATTTTTAAAAATCAAAAGTAGGATCATGTTTATCTCGATTTGTCGATACTCAACCAACTCAGCTGGGGTTTGATTAAAAATATTCTTTCGTTATATATAACATATGGTAACACGTCTAAATAACTTCGAGAAAACAAAACTTTTCCACAAACAAATTTCAGAATATTTCGATTCTGAAATTCCAGGAAATGGTTTTTTTTTCAAAACTTTAATATTGAATACAAAAAAATATTATCATTTGTTTTATTTGATATTTAAAGAAATCAGACAAAATAAAAAACATATTTATTTTTTATTGTGTGAATGTTTTATTGTTATGCTAATGACCATACTCTGGTTTATTTTTTATTCGAATAAACTATTTATTTTAATTATTATAAAACTAAAACCTCCACTCGTATATGCATTTTTTCTTATTTCTTTTTACATACAAAAAATATTTCTATTCTACGTAAAATATAGTTTTAATCTGATCGGATCTCTGAAGAAGAAAAAGGTATAAAAATGAGAAATAAAAATCTTAAAATAATTCACTTTGTACACAAACATATCCTGGATTTACAATCCGATTGGAGACTATGAGGTTTATTAAAAGAATGACCCACATAGAGTTGATACTACTGTTATATCGTTACAAGTGTCTAACAAAGCTTTAACCATTCGGAGAAGCTGATCTAAAAAAAAAGGATGTTTGTCATTAATTAGCGGGATTACTCATGTGTCAACGTCGAATTGTTTCTCATTTCCCTGGATCGTTTACAAAACAGTTCGCTATTCATGCAGATTGCCAATTGTTTCAGTTACATGTATCATAACTTGGAATAATTCCCCAACAGTTATTCGACTCACATGTTTATAAGCATTTGTATGGTCGTAGCTATTTCCAGCGTCGTTCACAAAAGACACGTCTCGTTTACGTTACGTCGTGGAACGACCAAAGTACTCCGCACACGTTGCTACCTCGTTATATACGATCTGAACCTAACTTTATTTCACTCTAACGAATTTTAAGACTACTTTCGGCTTTACAATTTTATTCAACCCTCATTCAACTGCCAATTACGTACTCGAGTATTTTGTGTTACTTGTTGATATCATTTCTAGTCCATTTGCTTCAATTATCTCCAGCAATAAGATCTACATCTCCATATTGTCTCTTGTAGCTGTTATCATTGCTATCATAAAACTAAGATACTTAAAAGACGCAAAATAGGCTGTCTAAAATACACATAAACATAGACGTTTTGAGTCTCCTAGATAGCAAAAAGTACATTCACTCATTTCTGTCTGTCTGTGCCGTCCGAAAGCACAATAACTTTTTAAAGAAACTGCGGATCACACTGATATTTGTATCTTCCATGAATAAAATGTAGTTTTGGTATTGAAATTGAAAACAAACCACCCATTAGTGTTAATACTTTACCTTAAATGCCAAAAGAAAAATTAAACAAAAACTGATTTTCACATTTCAGGTAAAGTTCCAAAACAGCCATTGCTGTTTTGTTTTCAACTTCAATATCAAAACGCAAATCGGTGTAGCTGTTCTTTAAATACCAAAACTATAAAAAAAGAGAAAAAGAATAGCCAGTTATATGGGTATTCTTTGTCAATCATTGAAAAAAAAAATTCACAGAAAAAACATGCTAGAAAAAATATCCGTGGAAAAAAATCCTCCGAAAAAGAATTATGAGTAAATAATATCTGATAGAAATAATAATCGCGAAAAGAGTATTCCATTTTTTTTGTCGTTTACAGTTATTATTATAATATGAATGGATGAATACAGGGCTTTTGAGGAGTCAGAACTCGTCAGGGGGTTGGAGGGAGGGAGGAGGGGCGAAGCCCCCATCTACGACGAAAATTTTTTTAATTTGTCGGTGTAATAATAGGGTTACACGGCTGTCAGTACAACCCGGCTGTGCAGTTTGGTCGTACTGCTGTTATTAAACAATGAAAATATGCTCAGCGAGATGAACTTGTAAAACTGATGTGTTTCGTGGTATTTCAATTGGCATCATTTCCCAAGGATATTTCTTCCACGGTTTTCTTTTCCGAGGATTTAATAATGTTAATGTTTACTGTCCTCTTTTTCCGTTTGTCCTTTTTCCACGGGAGTTCTTTTCCAGATCCGGTTATATGTACAGATATTTGATAGTGTGGATCGTCAACAAAATTACAGCCTGTTATTTACAATTTGGAATAAAATCCTTCATAAATAAACTGCTATTATGAATAAACGGTCAACACGAAAAAAAAAAGAATTGTTAAGCTAACTGCAATTGTAGTTCTGCCAACAACCCATGTAGGTTTTGCCGATAAAGCTGAAACGGCCAATACTCGGGCCAATGTTGGGGTGACGATCATCGACTTCGCAACATTAGGCCAATGCTCGGTCAAGTATTGACTCGCCAACTGTTGATTTGTCGATATTAGGCCAATGCTCGACCAAGTATCTATTCGCCAATTTTGGCTTGTCGATATTAGACCAATGCTCGGTCAAGCATGATCCGCCGATGATTGGCCTGTCGATATTAGGCCAATGCTTGGCCAAGTATTGACCTGCCAATTGTTGGCTTGTCGATATCAGGCCAATGCACGGTCAAGTATTGACGCGCCAATTGTTGGTGTATCGATATTAGGGCAATGCTCGGCCAAGTATTGATTCGCCGATTGTTGGTGTGTCGATATTGGACCAATGCTCGGCCAAGTATTGATTCGCCGATTGTTGGTGTGTCGATATTGGACCAATGCTTGGCCAAGTGTTAACCCGACAATTGTTGGCTTGCCGATATTAGGTTAATACTCGGCCAAGTGTTGATTCGCCAATCGTTCGCTTACCCATTCGAGGCTAATGCTCGGCCGAGTATTGACTTGCCAATTGTTGATTTGCCCATTCAAAGCCAATGTTTGGTCGCGTCTTTAAAATTATTATTTAAAGTATGAATCTATATATTCAAAAGTAGAATTTACACCGGTAATCTGAGCGAGTGATAAACGAATATAGTTCGCAGAATGGTATACAAGAAGATGTGCAAACAATACAGAAGTTATGTAACTGTATATTGCAACACTAGCGTAGCCGAGTGAGTAAGATCGTGGATTACAAATCGCAGAGTCGCAGGTTTAAACCCTGTCACCGACCAAAAAATTTATTCCGAAATTTGACCCATCAGGGTAAAAAAACATGATTATAAAGGAATTCAGAATGATGAGAAAGCAACCAAATGTTGTGCAGACCGATATTTATTTACTTTTTATTATTTACTAACGTTCTTATTAATTTCTCGTATGCGATACTCAGCCGTTTGTCGCATGCGATACTTGGCCGTTTCTCGTACGCGATACTCGGCCAACTATTGATTGCCAATATCGCGCCGGGCTTATCATCCAAGACTCGGGCCGATGATCGGGCCAATCATCGAGCACCGAGCACCGAGATTGGGCCGATCATCGGCCAAGTTCGATCACCCTTCATGGGAACAAACGATTGTAACTATTTCGACAACTACAATAGCATGTAACAATTGCAACACTATTGTAGTATCAACTATGTTGTTATATTTACAACATTTGTAGTATTTATTACTTTACAAATAGTAAAAGGAACACCAGTACTTCTAAAACGTACAACAATTTTAGCTGCAGTAGCTATTTTCGGATACTGCAAATAATTAGTAATCGTAACACCTGTATGTGTAAAATAAACAACAATGTTTTGTGCACGTCAAAACAATTGTAGTAACGGCGGCAACAAAGTTTTACAACAAACTTGTAGTACCGATAATAATATCATTTTTTTCCGTGAATATACTATCAAATATTTATTCAGTGAAATTGTAGAGTATCTTTTCAAGTATAGAATGAGCGATGCCGCATTAAAATTGGTATAACAATCTAGACTGCCTTTAATCAGTTAATATTTTTGTAAAATCCATCGACTCACGCTGCTACACAAATTATCTTACATTGAAGTTAATTAATGCGCAAAACCTTGTAAAAACGACAACAAATATTTAACACCGAATTAAGGGACGGCTGTAGGGATTTTTAAAATGAAAAAACTCATTTTCTAAATGAACGCTAAATGTTTCTTACATTTTGTTCGATTCAATTGCAAAGCCCACCGAAATCCCTACAATTTTGTTGAACACACGCGCAAGGAGTTAAAAAAAAAGAATACAATTACTTTGCTTGATTCTTGGTTATTTTCGAAAACATGTCGTCGAATGAATTAAAATTTACAGAATGCACAAGTTTGGTGAAAATTGCTTCATATCGTTTCTACAGTTGCATCGGATTTTACTCCATGATGATTTTTAATTCTTTCCAGTGTATCCAATTGATCTACAGACACACACACATGCACGCTCATAGTTTCGAACTCGTAATATTTCCATTTGTCGGAAATATCAAACGAATAATAAAGCGGAGAATTATGCTTTTATTGAAGGTATGTTTCGAACAAATGGCATGATGAAAGTTTCATGGAGAAGTTAACTCTTCTGTTTTGTCAGATACACACCGGCGTTCGTATCGATTGACGTATTCTCTCAACTTCTTCGAACGCCACAATTATTCTCCATATTTGCGCTAATGGGACCGTGAGTGGTTTGGTCCCATTTTCTCGTATACTTGAGCGTAACCAGTTACGTTTTCATTGCTCCTGTACCTCCACTTATAGTATGTACTCGATTACTCGTATCGCACATTCGTCGTTCCACGACGGTCACGAAGCGAGCAAGAGAAGTGAGGCCGGAAATGTTCATCCATTATGATTGGGAAAACATATGCGGCTACAAGCGTTTGTACGAGCTTGTGTTTCGAAGCCAACATTGCAAAGCTGAACCTGTGTTAGTGAACCCGTTCAATACGACCATAAACGTGTCCCGTCGTCGTATTCGATTCGTTTTTAAAAGACTCTAATGTCTCTAAATACTAAAATTAAAAAATAGCGTTTTTTCATTTTAGTATTTTTCGCTGTATATAAAAAACGATCCATTTTACAAACAAAATGTACAAACATAAAATGTAGATATTTCAATGTAGATTCCACTAAAAAATGTTCATAGCCGTGCTGAATAAATTTCATCCATGTTTGAGAAGAATAAAGTAAGAAAAAAAATGTTTAGAGGGAACGTCTTGATTTTGCTCGAAATTTGAAGGAAATTGTGATATTATGTATACATACCACAATAAAGATTGGCACGACGGCAAATTCATATCTTCGGCAGGTTCAGTCGGGTTAATCGCTATAAAAATTAAATCGATCTAATAATAATTATTATAAAAATAGCTATCCGCATTTTACGTAAGTGAGACTCCCGGAACATCTAATCTAAAAGCACCAAACCGCAAACATTTATTTTTACATCCTAAATATTTTTTTAAATATGTATAAATATTTTAATAGCAATTTTTTCATACCTGCTCAAAATTATATACATAGGAAGCATTTCACCAGGTAGACCCTTGACCCTCCCGTTTGGGTCCAACAATTTATTATATCATTGACGTAACTCTAAAAAGCACTAATTTAAACAAAAATTACACATTTTTAATAATTCATTACTTTTTTGAAGAAATTATCGAACAACGCATTTAAAAAATCTCAAAAAAGTCTGGAACACCTTTTTTCGAAAATAAATATTTTTGGCAACCAAGCTGAAGTGCGCCAACGGTTCCGACTATTATTTTCGGCTTTTTTCAAGAAAAAATAATGGAAAAAATTATAAAAAATAGTAATTTTAGATGGGCGGTAGCTAGAAGATGTTTATATGCAACCCATGACTTTAAATTTTTCTTTTTAGATTTTTCCAAATAAATGTTGAGATTTTGCTTTATTAATCTCAAATGAGGTCTTTTTATGAATGGTTATCTAACGTTCATTATGAAATAAAATATATATTCATTGGAAAAGTCTGAAAAAGTTTCTAAAAATCATGTGTTGCATACAACATCAATATTGCATGTTGCGATCAAAAACAATTATCATGTTTCTACTTTGCAGGTTTTTAAAATATATCTGTTCAGAATCAATTTCAAGCATTTTTATAGGAATCATAACGTTTTACTTCCTCATAGAGGAAGCTATGATCCCGGAAAAAAAAAATTTCGAGATTTTAATGTCAACATACATCAAACAGTCTAAAACGCCGAGAAATGCAATTTTTAACCGGCTTCGGATGTGAGTTTGTATGTATGTGACGAAAAGGATGTTAAGAGGATAACGGTCGCAATTTTTGGGCAACCGAGATGTAACTTTGCATGCGAATCGAGTTACCACTAAGGTTGTTTGGTATTGAATCAGTTGAGGGATTCAAAAGTTATGAATATTTACTTTTTTTGAATTGTTTTTTAAATACCATAACTCGAGAACGGTTCAAGTAACTGATCTAAAATGTTGCATAAAACTTAAATAGAGTGTGCTAATGTTTTATACCAAATTTAGGCGAAATCGATAAAATAGTTAAGATTTTATAGAAATTTACATTTTCGTCATTTAAAAAAATGCTATAGCTTGGGAACGGTTCAAGCAACTGATATAAACTTTTGCACAAAACTTAAATAGAATATTTCAATATTTGATGCTGAATTTGAAAAAAATCGATAAAGCAGTCAAGATTTTATAGAATTTTGCATTTTCGTAATTTTTTTGAAAACGCTGTACCTCGAGAACGGTTTACGCAACTGATCGACAATTTTGCATAAAACTTGAATAACATCAGCTGTTGTTTTTCTTTGTGTCGTTTCACCCGTAACTACCAAAGATATAGAGATAATGCATTGAAAAAACTGCTTATTCATATAAAAAAGGGTGCAAATGGATTTGCCTTTTGCTTCCTCATTGTACATTGGTTTGTGTTTCGCTTCCTCATAGAGGAAGTTTCGTAGATTATAAATATCAACAAAATTTCCTTTATGCAATATTATGCCTACATTCAACCAATCCTCACCAAATTCTAAATCATTCATTTTTTTTATGTTAGTCTACCACTGGAGAACATTTTAGCCCGAGAACTCAACATTTGCGAAAGCTAGAGAACAAACACACGTTTTTTCGATAAATTAAAAAAAAAAAAACAATCGTTGGCAAATCTTCATCTGTTGACCGATTCTCACCAAACTTGGTACCGAAAGATGTTCGATGTTAGTCCACTTGTATGAGAAGTTTCAACCCGACACCTTGAAATTTGCGGCAGCTATAACGCAAACACACTTTTTTTTTTAATTCAAAATGTCATAAAAATCGTATTTTTCAACCGATCCTCACCATACTCAAACTCATTCATCGTTTGATGTATCTCTACGATTGGAATTTTTTTTGGCCAATAGCTCAACAATAGAAAACAAACTGTTTTCGAAAAATTAAAAGTTTGTAAAATTTGAACGGGAGTCCCAATTATTTGGTAATTTGTCCTAAATATAGAAGCCCAACCACTCTACTTCTATGCCAAATTTCAGCCAGATCGGTCTATAATCATCCTCGAGTTATAGGGGTTTCAATTTTGGAGGCCTGACACACACATACATCCGGACATTTTTTCTCAATATGTTTTCTAGACGTTTTGGGAGATTCTGACTACGTTTACATGACAATCTGGAAAAAAAAATTTCACCATAACAAAGCTTCCTCTATGAGGAAGCAAAAAAGATGGAGATGAGGAAGCCACAAATAATAAAAAAGATTCCTCATAGGCGCGGCATTGTGAAAAATGGAAGTTAATGAGGAAGCAATGTGCGAAGTTCTACTTTGCAAATTTTTAAAACTCTCATCTCAGATACCTAGTAAGAGTTAGCGTTTCTGTGACTTAAAAAAAACATACTTTTCATACATTTTTTTCTCGGGGTTCCATTTATTATACATTGTCCACGGTTACATTGTTATTCTGTTTAAACTGTTAGGCGAAGTATACTACAGGTTTATGCGTAGCAGACGATATATCGCATGTACATACACAGACGTCGTATCTCGATTCTCTGTATTGAACCATCAACCACCTCATTCGAGATTTTACGATGTGAAGCGTAACCGTAGTACGTAGTAGAGCGTAACGATAAAGGGTATCTAATTCATTTCGATTCTCGGGAAAAGGGCTCCAGTCCATTTTCTCCGTCGCCAATGGAGTAACGATCTCTTTATGGCACGTATCGTCGACTCTATTTATTATTTGTAGATAGGGAGAGCACATAGATCCACGTATAAACGCTAGCGTTTTAAGTAATGTTTTATGATGCTTGTCTGGGTCTTCGAATCTTCTGAACAATTTTTATTTGCTTTCTTAGTATCGCTAGATTAAGAAGTACAGTGATCTAAAACATTCGGAATCTCCTTCAGAATGGTTCAATCGAAAAAGTTGTGGAAAGATGTAATCGCGTTATTTTGCTGGAGGCAATTGCAGCAATGAAGGATGAATGAGCATGCACTGGCTACTTAAGATAATTCTCAAATATTTTACTTGATGCATATTTTTTAAAAGCAAAGCTTTTTTTTTATCTCATTACAGTGACTGCTAAGATAAAATAATAAAACAAATGATTATTGGCTTTTTAAAAGGCACTGCTGTACTGAATTATCCATTGTCTACTGTCTATTTGCATGTAAATTTGTCTGTACATTTCAGACCAAAGCATAATAACTTTTAAATCAGCCTGAAATTTCAAAATGTGTTTATTACCGTTTTCTTTTCTTTATTTTTTCACATTTTCAGCTAAAGTATTAAGAGGAGACGGTGTTTTGTTTTGAGTTTTTATTCAGAAAACTACATTTCATATATACAAGACACAATAAGTTTCTCTGTGATCCATAGACTCCATCAGTAGTTTTTGTATTTTCAGATAACCCTCGTTGCATAACTTATATGCGATGAGAAAGTAATAACTTTTGATAGAGACTATGGAACGGAAGAAAATTTTTTTGTGTCATCTTCGATGAATAAAATATAGTTTTGGTATTGAAGTTGAAAACAAAACATCAATGCCATCTGGTCCTTTACCTGAAATATAAGAATCAGTGTTTTTTTTGCATTCAAGATAATATACTACAAGCACTGGGTGGTTCGTTTTCAGTTTCAAAACCAAAGCTACGTTTAATTCATAGAAGATTCGCAGCTAATTTCAGTGCAGTCTGCTGTTTATTTCTAAAGCTATTGTGCTTTGACACAAACAGACAGCCAAGCAGACAGCAATGTGTGAATGTGTTTTTTGGAATCCAGGATATTCAAAACGTCTATTTCGATAAAAATCTGAAAGAGAACTTTTTTTTTTGGATTGGAATACTTTCTCTTTTACATACTCTGTATATGATGAGAAAGTAAAAAGTAGACATGAGAGCATTTAAAACAAAAAAAATTCCTATAAATGCTATCGTTCAAGTCGTACTTTATGATACTAATCTGGGTCTTCAAACATCCTAAACATTTTTTGTTGTCTTTACGTTTAATCGTATTGTTAAGCATTTTCTAAAAGAAAAGTAAATATGCGAATATTAAATATTTAAAAAGTAACTCGAAGAAAACAAGTTTTCTAGGCTAGAAGGAAAAAGCGACAGGAAATCATTGTGTTTGCTATGCAACCGAAATATTTAAATATAGTCAGTGTTATTGTTGATGTTAATTTTGGTTTGCAGTAATGATACTTATTTTTGTCATTTTTTTATTCACAAGTAATAGGTAATCCTCGTTGAACTCAACGTGGTTAGAGTTAAAGGGAAATATGGAAACGATCCAATTTTTCATTATTCGCTAGCTACTTTGTCATTTACATCAACTTGTCAACTAACCTCAATATATTCAAGCTGAGTTCTGTATACACATACACATTCTTTTCCCTACTGTCTAACAAAAAGATTGATACATTTTTGAACCATTTTACTGGAGCGGATAAAAAAGAAGGATGCTAAAATCGATGCAGGGTAGGTCGTCATAGTCGTCACCCCAGTTTACCAGTAATGGGCACGCCCAGGAAGTCCAACTGTGCGAAAATCTACAAATTGGAATGTTACTCTGTGGTTACAAATTCTGAGCAATTTTTTTGTCACTATTATATTTTCATATGCATCGCATATACCAAGTCTGCAGATAAAAAGGGTTGTAACGATTTAATGGATTGGCGTTATGATATAGTCGATATATTACTACTATATTTCGTATCATCGGTCGTATAAAATATCTGCAGCTGCGATAAAAAAATACATTTTTTTATACAAATGGAAAAGCAATATTTATTATTTTTAAACACATATTTTATTAAAATAAATCAAACTGTAACCTCATTTCAATACAATTTTATTCAAAGCAGTAATCATGAAATTTATATCGAATAATTATAATCCAATTGGAAAGAAATCATTTTTCCATCAAAAAATAATCTTATACTCAAATCGTTTTTTTTACATTTACATAATTCGATGTATTTGATAAGATTAAAGGATTCAATAACGAATAAAAGTCGTTTTTATCGTTTTAGTTATTTTGCCTCCTTATAAAGGAAGCTTTCTTTTCATGAAATAGGACAAATTTCGAAATGTTCATGTCAGGACTTTCAAAATGATCCGAAACATCGAGAAAAGTGGTTTAAAAAAAATGTCCATATGTACGTCTTCCTCAGTAACTGTGAAACAAACGGAAATTTTTGACAAAATATATGCAGTCATTCAGATTTTACGTAAATTTACATTTTTTAAAAAAGGTCGTAGCCGCTCTAACTTTTGTAAAACTTCGACAATTTAACTAAATAACTCTTCATAACTGAAGATACATTCAATGTAACTTGGTATTGAATTTCGACAAGATCGGTATAAAGCGATCCGGATTTAATGGAGTTTTGAAATTCTCCGTTTTTTTTTCAATGCTATAACTTGTGGACGGTTCAAGTAACTGATCGAAAATTTTGCATTAAACTTAAATAGAGTGTGTCGATGTTTAATACTCGATGTAGGGGAAGTCGATAAAGTAGACATAATTTTATAGAAATTTGCATTTTCGTAATTTATACTTCCTCATCACATACGGAGTATGTAAAAAAAAGTATTTCAGACCAAAAGAATGTCGACTTCCAGATTTTTATGGAAACTGACGTTTTGAGTTTTCTAGATTTAAAAAAATACAATCACTCATTTCTGTCTGTCTGTCTGTCTGTCTGGTTGTCTGTGCCGTCCGGAAGTACAATAACTTTTGAAAGAAACTGCACTTAAAATAACTGTGTATCTTCTAGGAATTAAATCTAGTTTTGGTATTAAAATTGAAAACGAACCACCTATTGCTTTCTGTTTTTTACCTTGAATGCGAAAAAAACTGATGTTCACTTTTTTCTTTTTAAATGCTATAAAACTCGAGATCCGTTCAAGCAACTGATTTAAATTTTTGTATAAAACTTAAAGAGTGTGTGTCGTTGTTTGATACTCAGTTTGGTGAGAACCCAACAATGAAATCATATGTGGTATTTAATAATAATAATTTTCTGTAACTCGCGCATGAAAAGCGGTGCTTTTCATGGCAGTTTTGCGGGCCGAAAGTGGCTCATTTCAAGTCACTATAGAAAAGATGAGTCGCGCATGCACAGTTCGGGATTTCTTCACTTTCGACCCTAGGGAGAAAAAGTTGTAACCTTACTTTTCAATGTTCGTCCCGCAAAACTACCATTCAAAGCACTACTATTCATGCGTTCGTTACAGAAAATATGATGCGCAACGAGGGTCGAATTGGCAATTGCGACTCGTGTGATTTGCGGCCCTCGCTTCGCTCGGACAGCAAACCTCGCACTCGTCACAATCGCGAACTTTCCACCCTTGTTGCACAATATACTATTTATTTCCGTATACAAACGAGCCTGCAAAGTAGAATCTTGTAAATTGCAAGATTCTACTATGCAGGCTCATTATTTTGCTCATTAAATTGCTTCCTCATTATTTTGTATCTTTGACAATGCTTCCTCTATGAGCAAGCCAAAATTGATCAATAAACTTTCCCGTATAGATGGCTTTGTCAAAGATACAAAATAATGAGGAAGCAATTTGCAAGGTTCTACTTTGCATGCTTGTTTTTTCTCGGTGTAAGAAAAGGTGTAATATAAGATTCATATTTTTATGTATGCTTGTAGCAATAAAATATGTGTTGGGGCTTACTAAGACAACTGCCGAAAATATGAGAGCACATGAACCGGACTCTCCGATCTGTAAGGCTTTTTGATGGTTTTTGGTTGATCAACAAACCACCTTCACTTCTAGATATCTGGTTCAAGATCAGAAATTTAACCTCCCATACCATCGATGACCGGAGAGTTCGGGCATCTAAAACAACACATAAACATCACCCATAGTGCGAATATCTGAAATAGGAAGCACAAATAAGAGAGGGCAAATAAAAAAATAACAATGAAGAAGAACTTTCTATAATAATATTTTCTGAAGAGGCCCGGAACAAAGGGCGAAAAGTTATAAAGCAAAAATAACTGAACGAGGCCGTCCGTCGCCGAAGCTCCATCACCATCAACAATAACAATTAAATTTGTAGTTTATATTAGGTCTTGACGAGGTTACAGCATATTTTGTTTTTTGAAAGTGAAAAATAAGCTGTCATTAGTAAAGCTCATACTAACATGATAGATTTGAGAAGTGGGCGTAAGCTAAGTTGTTTTTCTGCATGAAACCATCAATTCAGATTTACCATGCTTTAATGCTTATGTCCTTATGAAAGTGTGCATAAACAATTTGCGAAATTTTGGTACTCGAATGACCTGTTATACAATCTGACCAACAATAATGTATATCGAAACATTTAGTCATTTTATTGTCCGCGAATAAAAAGAAGGATGCTAAAAATCAGTTCAGCATAGGTCGTCAGAGCCGTCAACCTAGTTTGCCAATAATGAGTACGCCCGGGAAGTCTGACTGTGTTAGACTTTAGACTGTCGAAGATTGAAAACTTCAAAATCCTCTAAAATCTGACCCACGTTACCGATCTTGTCGAAACTCACTGCCAAACAACATTGAACGTATCTTTAGTTATGAACAACTATTTAGTTAAATCGTCGAACTTTTACGAAAATTAGAGCGAGAACGCCCTTTTTTTTAAATTCAA
This sequence comes from Perithous albicinctus, assembly GCA_964016905.1. Classification (NCBI taxonomy): domain Eukaryota; kingdom Metazoa; phylum Arthropoda; class Insecta; order Hymenoptera; family Ichneumonidae; genus Perithous; species Perithous albicinctus. The sequence goes on from OZ024697.1 coordinate 4,641,736, forward strand.
AATTACATGAAATCTGAATGGCTGCATATTCAATGCGTGTCAAATTTGAGTCCGCTCGCTCTAATGGTTACTGACAATGAATAAGACGCGATTAAATGAGAGACCAACACGCACACGCACCTTTTTTCATGAAAACAAAGTTTTCTCTATGACAAAGCAAAACGTTGCATCTTTTCCATAGATTGCGGCATTATGATATAGTCGATACATTTACACGACATTTCATATCATCATACATTTGAAATATCTGCAGCTGCGCCGGCCGTAAAGACTCGTCTTCTCATCGTATCTTTTCCTTCAGTAGTATTTGTCGATGACTTTTCGCTCACTATATACATTGGTGAGCTCTTTTTCTGGCCTGGGTTTTGCCAGTGTAAATCGATTGACTATCGGCTGGGCAAGGGGAATAAAAGAAGGGGAATGAAAATCAAAGGAGGGTTGGAAAAGCTGCTGGACGATGGCCGAGCCAGTAGTGCCACGTGCACCCACTCATCGTTCTGTTTCCCCTTCTTCGTTTCTCCCTTTTTTTTCTCTTGTCTCTTTTCACGTTTTTTCTACATGTATGTACGTATAATCAGAACACAGGCCTTCATAGCTAAATGAGAAACCTGGCCCTTCCGCTTCTAGATGATGCTTACAAGTGCGCGAAAGACCCAGAGGTAACTTTTCGACACGCGCGTTTGAAAAGTTTTCTACATCCGAAAGCTCTTGCGTTTTCGATATTCACTGGAATAGTAGTGCGGTGTGCTTATGCAACGCTATACATACCGGGTATATTCGCGTTACTATTCTGACCGACATAACGCCTCAATGCAAGGGAGTGGCCTGAATGCAGCTTCTCCGAACGTTGAATTCTATTCATGTTTTTTTCCCCGTTTTTTTTTTCCATTCGACTCTGTAACGACAGTCTTTTGAGAATGTTAGGAACAACGAGGAGAGACAATTAATTTTTATCGTAATAAATCTCTTTGAGAGAATATGGCACCTCGTGTGGCATTTTTTAAACTGATGATGCTATTCGGGAAATGTGTTTTTGAATTGAGATTTTTTTATTTCCACATAGCACTGAAATATTAAAAATATTCTCGAAATGTTCCTTCGAAACATGTCAATATTGCCAGAATATTTTGAATTAACGTTGAATTAATTGTTGAAATATTATAAAATTGCATGTCCGGTGTCAATCTTTTAAACAAATAAACTATATTTTCTGTCATGTACGATATTGTTGGAAATATTAGACGAGTATCATTAATTTGAAAACTTTTGAAGTAATTTTGGAATTACAAAGTATGCAACTTTTCAACAGAATGATTTTACTTTGGTAAATGGAATCACTTCAAAAACACTTAAGTTTTTTAAGTGGTTCCAATTATGCTCCCGAAGATTCTTACGTTATCGACCTTCCCATCGGAAAAGTCTCAACGAAATCGAGAACCTAATTTGTTGATTCTAAAAAAATCACTACGCATGCCAAGAAAATATATTTAATCAATATCTTTATTACGAGTGAAACACGTTGGTGTGGTTGCCCTCACTGAAACGAGCTTATTCAGCTTATTGAAAAGCCCTGTTTTCTTATGCCAATATTCTCATCAAATGACAATAATTCTGTCTATGAGAATAATTCCTCTATGAGGAAACCAAAATTAGTTTTAATTTTAATTAGCCAATGTAGGCTTTCTCATAGAGGTGATATTGTGGACGGTGGGTAAAAAAAATGAGGAAGCAATGTGCAAAGTTCCACCTTACAACAGTTTTTCAACAGAATATAGCGATTTCAGTTTGAAATGCTTAAAACGGTATTATGTTGCCTTAATTGCTGTTAGTCATGTAAATGTGGTTTTCTTTTTACTGCCTTATAGAGGAAGCTTTATTTTCGTAAATTTTTTTTTTTTTTCGGGATTCTCATGTCACGTTGCTCAGAATGGTCCAACTAGTCGAGAAAAGTGGTTTAGAAAAAATGTGCGTGTGCTTGTGGGTTACAGGGTACGGCTCGGGCGTTCCCCTCCACGCCAGGATTTTTCTAACTCAGCCCTATATAGGGCTCGTACAGGAGACTTAGAAAAATCCTGGCCTGACGTGGACCTCCTCACAGGGGGACTTAGAAAATCCGGGGGTGGGGGGGGGGCAGTTTCGGTCACCTATCCAAGGGCGGTCACCCATCCGTGTACTGACCCCAGTCCTGAGGGTCAATACTTGGATGGTTGACTGTCAGACTCGATTCTGGAACGATGACCATTTTAAGCCGAGATTTTTCGATCGAACGGCTCGATTCTTGAGGGACTTAGAAAAATTCGGGCCTGGGGCAGGGGTCCGATTCTTGACACGGCTGTAGCGGCGAAGGCGGCAGTGAGATCTTTACATAATATTGAGAGATAATAATAATAATAATAATAATAATAATAATAATAATAATAATAATAATATATAGCAAAAAGATCAAGAACAATAACATTGTCCTTTATAACAAAAAAACTTTATATAAAGAAACGACGAATTTGTCGTTTTCCAACGATCGAACGTGCGCCTATAGACCGATAATAGTGAAAACGCAAGAAGTTATACAATTGATCTCCTCTCTTGTAAATGCATTCTACAAAAATACGAATTAAAGTTCATACGTAAGTTCCAACTCGAGATCGAACTTAAGTTCCACCTTAATTTCGGATTTAAGTTCGAACTTGGGATTATAAATTAGACCCTTAGTTTTTCATAAGTTCATTCTCAAAAGCAAGTATCATTACAACAGCATCATCACGCCAGTATAAATCGTGATGAGAAAGTCACGTGTAGCGATCACACCATGAGCAACGTTTTTTTTTTTTTTAAGAATGCAACAAGAATCAAGACTAAGTCAGTATTATGTACAGCATGGAGTTTGCTGCTACCGCCACTATGATACAAACTATGGTGACAAAAATAACAAATTTCTCATTAGATCGAACGAGTTGCTGCGTCATTTTGGCGATATCAATCAAAGGCCCGACTCGTCCAGCCAATTTCGTCCCTACCACGTAGAGCGTTGATCCTGCTCCCTATACAACCTTTCCTCAACGCCTTCTCTTTTCTCCTCCACTTCTCATATGTTGCCCTTTCGTGCCATGATAGTGTGTGACGCGTAGTCAAAGAAACTTACCCTCTTCGTCTTGGTTTCAACCATCAGCAATGTCACCGGATTCTCTATGGCACTTTCAGACCTTCCTTCGCTTCCAACCCCCCTCGAAATAGATGCGATATCCCGCGGATACACTGCTTCTCCTCAGAAGATTCTATGCCGCAGATTTCATTACACTCCACTCATATTTGCATCGACGCGACATAACGAGTTGTCGTTGTGCGAAGAACTCGTGTAACCACCTTATTTTCACGATGTATCTTTTCGTTTCTTGGGTAAAACAAAAGTATTATATTACCCATCGATCAACACGATAGGGAAGAATTAAAGAGCGACATATGCGACATATTCTTTATCAAGTTGACCACTGTTTGGCTTCCTCATAGAGGAAGCTATGTTTTCGTGAAATTTTTTTTCTTCAGATTTTAATGTCAACATACATCTGAAGATGTCTGAAACGTCGAGAAATGTAATATTTAGCCGGCATCCGGATGTGTGTGTGTGACGAAAATGACGTTAAGAGGATAACCGCCACAATTTTTGGGCGATCGAACTGAAACTTTGCACGCGAGTCGAGTAATTTCTATAAAATCATAATTACTTTATCGATTTCGCCTAAATTTAGTATTAAACATTGGCACACCGTTTTGAAAGTTATGCAAAATTTTAGATCAGTTACAGTTGAACCGTTCTTGAATTATATAGTATTTTCAAAAAAAAGTAAATATTCATAACTTTTGAATCCGTCAAGCGATTCGAGGCAAATTCAGTACCAAACAACCTTAGTGGTAACTCGACTCGCGTGCAAAGTTTCAGCTCGATTGCCCAAACAAACATACATCCAGACGCCTGCTAAAAATTGCATTTCTCGACATTTTAGATTATCTTAAGTATGTTAACTTAACATTAAAATCTCGAAAAAAATTGTTTTCATAAAAACATAGCTTCCTCTATAAGAACGCAATATTTTGTCAACCTCGAATTTAGGAATACTAAATAAATATATGACACATATTATTAATTTCTTTTTCTTTAGATTAAAATTCTCTTATTCATTAACATAAATCAGTCAATTTTGTAGAAATATTAAAAATCCATATTAGGTATGACTTATACATTCTCTTTTAATTAATTTTTGCTTCCTCATAGATGAAGCTTTGTTTGTGTGAAAAGAATTTTTATCGTGATTTTCATGTCAGTACACTCAGAATGGTTTAAAACGTCGAGAAAAGTGGTTTAGAATAAATGTCTGTATGCATGTACACACATTTTTTTGTTAGCACGATAACGGTCGTCATTTTTCATCTATCTACTTCAAATTTGGTACGCAAGTGGGCTATTATACAACAACGTTTGGGATTATACTTGGTGTGAATCGGTTGAGAGGTTCACATTTTACAGCATATTGAACATTTTGGAAAAAATCATTTTACGTGAAAACATTCGTAAATTACGAAATCTTAGGCTGAAATTTTATATACAAATGGACTAACATTTAAATCAAATTTGGCGAGAATCGATAGTGGTCCTAATGTCATTGCAATTTCAATTTTTTTTTAAATGTCTGCAAACACTTTAATTCCTGTAAATTCCAAAATATCCGGCTGCAATTTTCCTCGTGATTTCACGCTGATTGATAAAAAAAAATGATTGATAAAACCAAAAAAACCGATACATTGTCGACGCAAATTTTTTTTTTTTTTTTTAATTTTCAGCATATTGAAGTCAAATTTGGTACACACGTGGATTGACCCAGAACAAGGTTTGAGTAAAAATTTGACTCAAATCGATCCAACTATTCTAATTTTACGACATATTGCATTTTTTTAAATGTCTTTAGAGCTCAAACGAGCTTACAAAGTAGTACATTGCAAACTTGTTCCTCAGTATATTGACAAAAACTTTTTTTGCAAAGTTTCCACTATGACGAAGCCAAAATTGATCAACATATTTCCTCGTAGAGGTAGTTTTGTAAAACAAGGCTTTATCAATTAAAGATACTTAATAATGACGAAGCAATTTGCAGTGTTCTACTTTGCAGGTTTATAACTCTAATTATTCAAATGATAAATACAGATCGATGTAAATATTGTATTGAACAAATTAATATTTCTATTCGAGAAAAATTATTTCAGAGAACCAATTAAATATTTTTAAGAGATCTATTAAAAAAAACGCAACGTTTTGCTTCAAACGATTAAATATTTGATAGATTCCAATTTTGTTTTTATTGGCTCTCGAGAAAAATCATGCTCGTTGAGCAGAGTCTGTAATTATACTTTATTACAAGCTTCCACTACAGGCAATGAAAGCTTCTATACATAAATTGGTTTCTCAAATTTAATATACAAGTGAAATGTAAAATTTTAGTACCTTATTCTGAATATTCCGAAAATTAGGATATTTAATAGAAAAGTATTGTAATTTAATTTTATTTGTGTAGTAAATTGAATGTACCAGCAGATAAGAAATATTTGGAGCAATTTGAATTAAAGAAATATTTTTAATTCATGAATTAAAGTCACTTCGGTTTTCCACTGGACAGGAAACACGTGGTTATCTTTCTACAAAAGTGTATTAAGTTAATCAGAGGAGGAAAATAATATAGTCGCTTTTAAATTTATTAAATTAAAAACATTTTGTCGAGACAATAGTAAATTTATTCCAATAACTGTAATAACGTCTTTAAAATCCAATCATCGTACAGTACAGCCTGGGGAAGCACAAATGGACGAGGGAAGGAATCCAGAGGGCTCTGAATCTATGTAGGTCATTCTAACCCTTCCCTCTTTATTCTTTCTCTGTCTGCCTTTTGTTTCTTTTTTTTTTTTCTTCTAATACGAAGAAAATTTCGCCAACGAAAAAACTTAGCTTATTGGGAAACTTTTGATAAAAATGCTTATGGTTTTATTGTACACCTGCTGTTATTGTACAAGACTATCCCGTTTTCCCTTGCCATTCCCTGTAACGCAAATTCCCGCGAGCAAAAGCGATGATGTTATCGCTCATTCTTTCTCCGTCATTAGCGATCGACAAATTGGATGATATTAGAGTCCACTTGAGTAACCAACAGTTTTTGCAAACTCACCTAAATCCCTCGATTCTATTTATTCCCTCGTGAGAAAAGCTTTGTGTATATACAAATTTAGGTGAAAGAAAATTTCGTAATTTTGCTTTCTTATAAAGGAAACTTTGGTTTCGTTTTTGCTTCCTCATAGAGGAGGCTTTGCTTTTATCAAAAACTTTTTTTCGAGTTTTTCATGTCAGGACATTTAGAATGGTCCGAAACGTCGACAAAAGTGGTTTAGAAGAAATGTCCGTGTGCGTGTGCGTGCAGGGCTTCGAAAATTCAATCGCCTCGTACTCCGAATATGACTCTTGAATTTACGCTTGATTGAAATTTGGCACGCAAGTGAAGTCGTTATCCCTCTTTGAATGTTACCATTTTTGAGAAAATATATGTAGCCATTAAGATTTTGCGAAATCTTGAATGTTTCGAAAAAAGGGTGTGGTCGCTCAAACTTTCGTAAAAGTTCTCGACGATTTAGCTAAATAGTTCTTCATAACTGAAGATGCGTTCAATGTTGTTTGGTATTGAATTTCGATAACATTGGTAAAGCGGTTCGGATTGTATGAAATTTTGTAATTCGCGTATTTTTTTAAATGCTATAAAACTCGAGGACGGTTGAAGTAACTGATCTGAAGTTTTGCTTAAAACTTAAATAGAGTGTGTCAAGTTTTAGTGTCAAATTTAGGCGACGTCGATAAAATAATAAAGGTTTTATAAAAATTTGCCCTTGCGTAATTTTTTTCAAAATGCTATAATTCAATATTGATATGATATGATTCAAGCAACTGAACTAAATTTTGTACCAGACTGAAATAGAGTGTGTTAGTGTCTGATACTGAATTTCGGTAAACTCGATAAAGTAGTCAAGATTGTATAGAAATTTGTATTTTCGTAATTTTTTTGAAACCGCTATAACTCGAAAACATTTCAAGCAACTGATCTAGAGTTTTGCATATAACTTGAATAGAATGTATCCATGCTTGATACTGAATTTGGTAAGATTTCAACAAAGATTTAGTATTGAATTCTAAATTTTCGTAAATAATAATTAAATACATTAAAACTTTCTTTTTAGCGTTTCAAGCGCAGCTGATGAATATAGTATAAGAGGGGCATTCCACCCCGTTTCGACCTGGATTTGACCTCGACCTCTCCGATTTGGCTCATTATTTTTTATACGCTTAGTTGGACCCTCAACTGCACACTTTTTTTTTATTTTTCTTATTGCCATTTCTTTTTTTAAATATATTTTTAAAGTGACATATAAAACACCATAATTTAAAAATCTGATAAAATTCTGAAAAATACTTTGTTCAATAAGAAAATTATCTAGCTTATAGCCAAAGTGTGAAAGATGTTTCTTCTTACAGTTTTCAAGCTTTTTTAGTTAAAAAATTATTTAAAAAAAGAAAAAATAATTAATCTACTACAGGCGATTGGTCAAATGTTTATTTATGTAAAATCGGATTTTTCAGAATTTTTTCAGATTTTTAGGATCTTTTTCAGATTTTTCCGAACTATGCACATTTTTTTTAAATATTTTTTTAAAGTGACATATCGAATGTCATAATTTGAAAATCTGAAAAAATTCTCAAAAATACTCTGTTGAATATCATTTTAACATTTTCTAGCTTATTGCCAAAGTACGCAAGATTCTTCGTCTTATAGTTTTTAAGATTTTTTTACTTAAAAAATTATTAAAAAATGGAAAAAAAGATCAGTCTACCATGGGCAACTCGTCATACGTTTCTGTATATAAAATCGTATTTTTCTAAAAAAAGTTACGGATTTTTTAAGGATTAAAAAAAAAATACGATTTTATATATAGAAGCGTTTGACGAGTTGCCCATGGTAGATTGATCTTTTTTCCATTTTCTTATAATCAAAAAAAAGTTACGGATTTTTTACAGATATAAACAAAAAAATACGATTTTATATACAGAAACGTTTGACGAGTTGCCCATGGCAGATTGATCTTTTTTTCATTTTTCAATAATTTTTTAAATCAAAAAATCTTAAAAACTATAAGAAGAAAAATCTTGCGTACTTTGGCAATAAGCTAGAAAATTTTGATATTCAATAGAGTATTATTCAGAATTTTTGAAGATTTTTAAATTATGGCATTCGATGTCACTTTAAAAAAATATTTAAAAAAAATTTGCATAGTTCGGAAAAATCTGAAAAAGATCCTAAAAATCGGAAAAAATTCTGAAAAATCCAATTTTACATAAATAAACATTTGACCAATCGCCTGTAGTAGATTAATTATTTTGTCTTTTTTAAAATAATTTTTTAAATAATAAAAGCTTAAAAACTGTAAGAAGAAATATCTTCCCCACTTTGGCTATAAGCTAGATAATTTTGTTATTGAACAAATTATTTTTCAGAATTTTATCAGATTTTTAAATTATGGTGTTTTATATGTCACTTTAAAAATATATTTAAAAAAAGAAATGGCAATAAGAAAAATAAAAATAAAGTGTGCAGTTGAGGGTCCAACTAAGCGTATAAAAAATAATGAGCCAAATCGGAGAGGTCGAGGTCAAATCCAGGTCGAAGCGGGGAAACGGTGGAATGCCCCATAAACAAGTGTGCAAAGTAGAACCTTGCAAATTGCTTCCTAATTATTTTGTATTTTTGACAAAGCCTCCTCTATGAGGAGGCCAAACTTGATCAGTACGCTTCGTTATAGAGGTGGTTTTGTCACAGATACAAAATAATGAGAAAGAATATTGCAAGGTTCTACTTTGCAGGCTTGTTTTTTTTAAATCGAGATATTTATGTCAGAATATTTCAAAATTATTTGAATATTCTATTTTAAAAAAGCCCATTTTCCAAGCAGCTTCCTCTCTGATGGAGCCAAAATAAATCAATTTTAAACCGAGATTAATCAATTTCTCTTTCATAAGGGTAGCTTTATTAACAATGGAAATTAATAATGCGGCAATTTTCCAAAATAATTGTTAGTCCAAAATTATAATTCTACAAAAAAAAAAAGGAAATTACTAAACACAACAGGAGAAATTATTTAGTTCTTCATGTAAAATAACAATTTTTAAGTCAACATTTTCAAACGACGTTAGCTTGATTTTTTCGTATGCGGAATAGAGTGACTCAGAAAAACTATATTTTTTGTTGCCCATCTAACTGGTTGAGAAGTTACTTTGCTGCAAAAAAAGAAAGCTCACCAAAGGAGAGCTCTAAATAATGATATTTAGAAGTGACTCACGAAATTTGTAATTTTCCATTTAAAGAGCATGGGAAATGCGGTTTTACGTATTTACAATTTTATACCTACTTAATAGCAACTGTAATGAGTAATTTTACGTCTCGATTAAAAATGTAACGCTCTACAAAAAAGGTCCGTTGCAAGAAAATCCTAAATCCAACCATTTGAAAGTTATATTTATATTACATTTTACCGTTTTTCAACTATTACAGTAAAACTATTAGTTTTACCACTACATTTCTTAAAACTTTTTTTGTACAGCATTCAAATCTGAACAAATTGACTCTTGAGAAGAATTTACCAATGTCATAGATTGGAAATTGTGGGTCTATGAAAAAAATGAATAACTAAAAAACTCATTTGCTGCCTATATTCTCGCACAATTTGTGACAAATACTGAAATTGCTCTTTGTCTTTTTAATTAAGCATTCGTTATACTCTTTTAATAATGAATCACCGCGTTATGCAACATCATTTGTCACTTTCGGCATTCTCAAAACTTTCAAACATTCTTTAAACCTATCATTATCACTCCATACTTAGCAATAACGTTAAAAAATTAGTTAACCGTAAATAAATATCAGAATATAATAATTCACTTGTTCGTATATTTCTTGTCATTTTTTAGATTACTAAATTATATAAAAGAAATTTAGAATAAGTTTTTATATAATATACATTTTTCATAGGTTTACAATTTCCAATCGGTGACATTGGTACATTCTTCTCAACAGACGATTTGTTGACAATTGAATGCGTTACAAAAAAAGTTTATAGAAATGTTGTGGAAAAACTAACTCTTTAGCCGTAATAGTAGGAAAACGGTAACATTATATATGTATATATATATATATATATATATATATATATATAATAACTTTAAAAGTTTATAATTTTAAAACGGTTGCATTTAGAAATTTATTGCATAGAACTTTTTTTTGTAGAGCGTTAAATTTTCTATAGAGATATAAAATTACTCATTACAGTTCTCATTAAGGAGGTATAAAATTCTAAATACGCAAAAATGTATTTCCCATGTTATTCAAATGGGAAATTATAAACTGCTTAAGTCAGCTCCAAATATTATTACTTAGAGCTCTCTTTTAGTAACCTTTCTTTTTTTTACACCAAAGCAAATTCTCATCCAGTTAGTTGGACAAAGAAAAATATAACGTTTTTTTATCACCCTAATGCGGAAAATTTTTTATTTGTTTTAGCAGGAAATATTAACGCCAGTTCTAACTTAACTGTAGATGGTTCAAATATTTATAGAGAACATCGTCTTTAGAAATATATACGAAAGTCCAGTATCCTGTTTATATAGTGCTGTGCTGGCGACACTTTAAAGCGCAAAACAATATCCGGACGTGCGACGTCTAGCCGGGGTGACTTCCGGATGTCCCGCGGGTGTCTGACTGCGGGTGCAAGAAAGAACAGAGAGAAAGAGTGAGCGAGTATCCGACGTCGTGTGGGGTTGAAGAATAAGGGACAAAAGTCCGGATGGCCAACCAGTGTGTGTCATTCTGTGTTTCTCCTGTGCGGTCACAGCCCCCACTCGAGGACTCTACAGAAGTTCATGGAAGAGACTACTTTTTCTAGACTTGACACTAATGCGTTTCCAGTGGACGCGACGGGCGTCGCCGCACTATGGACGACAGGACCCGCTCGACCAACCTCCATAGTCCGACGTCGTTTCTTCACGTCCATCAACTTCACCTGTACACCACCTGCGACAGCCTGCCACTCTTACCAATAAATTGGTGAACCACGAATCGATACAGTCGCCTTTTTGTCCCGACAAATGCTCACTTTTAACCCACCATGTGTTTACATGTTTTACGTCCGTGATAGACATAACGTCGTTTAAAAGGTGGTTCGCCTGTTGCGAGTTAAAGAAAATGTGATTGAAATAAATGTCATGACAGCTAGCCGACTTTACCTTAGTAATTAATGTTTTCCGGTTGTAGACTATAAGTGATGAATTTTCGGACATAAGATCGTACTTGAGATAGATTTTGAGATTGAACTTCAAACTTAAGATGATCTTAAGATCGATTAATTTATTAGAACTGGAAAGTGGAGCCTCTATGAATAGGGGTATTTCTGAGGATGGGAGGTTCCCTAAGGATAGGAGAAAGTGTTAAGGATAGGGGAGTTGGGAGTTCTCTATGGATTGAAGAGTTCCTTAGAGATAGGAAAGTTCCCTAGGGATAGAAGAGTGTTCCTTACGAATAGGGGAGTTCTGTAGGAATGGAGAGTTTTCTACGAATAAGGAAGTTCCCTAGGGCATCAGAATTTTCCTAGAGGTATGAAGGTTCTCTAGGAATATGGCTTCACTAGAAGTAATGGGGTTTTCTAAGGATAGTGAGATTCCCTAAGAATAGGAGAGTTCCTTAGGGCATGAGGATTTCCCTAGGGGAAACATCACGTAAAATATCATCAAGTAAATTGAAAGTTTCTACAGACAAAAAATAATACGCAGGGCAGCTATGCCCCTAAAAATGTTATTTTATAGATAATAAATTTCATATTATTTCATTATTATCCTCCCTCACATTTCATGATATAGCTTCAATAGAGAATGTCGGAATACTGTAAATAGTGTGAAATTGAAGAGAAAACAGTAGTTGAAAGAAATATGTTGATTGAAAAGAAAAATCGTTATAAATACGCATTACATAATGATTTTATAATTTCTACGATTTGTTTGTGTTGTGTGTACGTAACTATCAAAACTTTAAAGATGACAAAAAAAGTTGCAAAGTAGAACATTGCATATTGCTTCCACATCAATTTCCATTTTTCACAAAACTTCCTCTATAAGGAAGCCAAAAATTATAAATACTCTTATAAGTGGCTTTGTGAAAAATGGAAATTAATGTGCAATGTTCTACGTTACAACTTTTTTTTTTTGTAAGTTTCATTATTAACATTTTACACAATATACCGTTCAAAAATAAATAATTCCTGTACTGTTGTTTGTTTTCAAAAAATTGGTTTGTGGTCATATTATGCCCTGTTAAGGTAACCTAAGTTAAGGAGTGGGAAGTTAACCTAAGTTAAGAAAAAGAAAGACCTAAGTTAAGGTTTGGAATAGCTAAAAGGTGGCCACCAGTAGTAAATATACACTAAAATTGAAATGGTGCCTATGGTACTTTTTTTTTGGTACGATATAGAAGCATCTGGTGTATCTTTGATATTACGTGATCGCCCTTTCTATTTTCGCTCCTTGTTGTCGTGCCATCGTCTGTATGTCAGTCTTGTTCTGCTGTTCCATGTCGTACAGCTCTGCTTGTCCCGTGTGACAGCCGAGAAGGTTGGTACACTGTTGCGCAATTTGGTACGCTCCTCAAGGGACAATACTCCACTTTCCTAATTGACCTCGTGGCCGCTAGAAGCTTCATCTCCTCTCCTCTGGCTCATCGACGTTTTCAAGACGAAATAATAGACCCGTCGCAAGCCGTTGAACCATCTCGCGTATCTCATGGAAATCTCGATTCTGCTTTGTCCTAATTAGTGAATTTTAGTTAATAACTCAAGAGCTTTTATACCACAAAATGATAATGGCTACCTTTTCATGTAAAAAACAAGTGAACTTAAATTAATTTAAATTAATTAGATTAACATCGCAAATTAATTCATATGTTAATTCAATGAAGCTTCATTTTTAATTAGAGAGTCTTGTATACGTAATTTAAGGAGGCTTCAAAGGTACAGTAAGGTCATTTTTTTTACACATTTTCAAAAGAAAACTGGTATTAAGGCGAAATCGAATGTATCTATTTCTACTTCAAGTTGAAAATAAAATGAATAGCAATCGATTTACAAAAAAAATAATTCAGTTTACACGAAAAACCCGTGAGACATATTTTTAACGCAGTTTTTTACAAGCAAAATTTATAATATTAATTTGATTTTGATAAATTACAGCTCATTTTGTAGTTATTTTGCTTCGTTTCACTTATCAATTAGGAGAAAGTTTAATTATATTTGTGCCTGACAAATAAGAGTTCTTGGTCAATTTGTTTGAAGAAAATGAAACGTGTAAATTAAATTTGGTTTAATTCGGTCAAAAGTATATGGCTTTACAAGTAGTAAAAAAAGTTGCCCTATTATATCATTTTTTTACATTCCCCGAAGCTGACGTAAAAAGACCATTAATAAAAGTGGTTCGCTGAATGACAATTTTTCGGCCAAATGGTTGATCTGAAATCAAAAAGTAAAAAAAAAAAATTCTTAAGATATACATTTTCGACTGTTTTCGGGTGTCTGAAATTTTTTGTTTCGGTAAATTACAAAATTTATGAAATGTTAAAACAAATGTCTATTTTTGACCAAGTCTATTTCGCGTTTCTTAAAAATTCAGTTTTTCATTTTTGCTTCCTCATAGAGGAAGCTTTATTTTCGTTAAATTTTTTTTTTTTTCGAGATTTTCATGTCAGAACACTCAGAATGGTCTAAAACGGCGAGAGAAGTAGCTTAGAAAAAATGTCAGTATGTATGTGGATATTTTCTTGTTAGCACGATAACTGTCGTAATTTTTTATGTATTTTCTTCAAATTCGGTAAGCGAGCGGACTATCATACAATAACGTACTTGGCGCGAATTGGTTGAGAGATTCCAATTTTACAGAATTTTAAAAATTTTGAAAATAGTCATTTTACGCGATAATTTTCGAAAACTGCTAGATATCAGGCTAAAATTTTGTACCCAAATGGACTATCCTTAAACCATATTCGGTGCCAAATTTGCCGAGAATCGATAGATTGATTCTAATGTTATAGCAATATCAATTTTTTTTTAATGTCGGCAAATTCTGAAATATCCGGCAGCATTTTTCCACGTGATTTCATGATTATTGGTTATCAAAGTTAAATTTGTTACAAGGAAAGGTCGCTGCGTTTGCGATTTTTTAGTTTATAAAAAAAAAAACATAACATTGCGATCGCGAAAAAAAAAAATTCAAAAATTTTCCGCATACTTAAATCAAATTTGGCACACATGTGGATTGTTGCAGAATAAGGTTTGGGTACAAATTTAACGCGAGTCGGTCGATCGACTGAATATTTATAACATTTTTTATTTCTTGAAAAATGTCTTTCGTGCATTAACTCGCGTAAATTGTCGAGATACCGAGTCCGAATTTGATTCACATATGTATTACTATGGAACAAGGTTTGAGTAAAAATTTAATGCGAATCGATCGAATGGTTTTAATTTTACGAAATGTTGCATTGTTTTCAATATTTACAAACTTGCTCCTGTATCTAATAATTTAATAAAAAAAAAAGAAACCATAGAATACAAACAATTTTTTCTTAAATTAATGTATCTGTTGTTAATTTAACGAAAATATTTTGTTCTATATAGTCGAAGCAAATATTCGTAAATAGATCAACTCATTTTTTTCCGCTTACGTCTGTTTGGGCATTTTAATTAGAGCAATTAAACGGGCCGTTTATAGGCTAGCTTTGAAGAAACACTAAAAAAAAAGGAATCTTGTAGAATACTTTGTAGCCCGGCTGGAACGATAATTATTCACTCAAGCGCTGGTGCACCCGAGTGGCGTTTGAGCGAGCTGTAAATGGCACACGGCCAAGATTTATGTCGTGACCGCAAATTTCACTTCAGAGGATTTGTTCATCAACACCTGAGGCGACTGAAGAAAATCTTTAAAACTTGCATTGGCGCGAAATGTAATCGAGTCCCTCGTATATTCTTATGGCGCTATTCTTAAGGCTCCTTTAGCATTCTATCTCTTAATATATCGGCTCTTCGGTTAATTTATATTAAGATATTAAGATTACGCTTGCTTCCGAAACTTCATCTTTTCCGATATTCGCTCTACTCATCTGTCCTCTGTTATTTTCTATCGATTCTGGTGTCACGTTAGAACCTCGAAACTTTAATATTGCTCCGTTTAAACGAGCTGTCCTGTGTTTCACCATCGATCTTATCACTTCTTATCAAATTCATCACTAAAGTTTCTTCGATAATTTTAATATCAGTTACGATAAATCGATGATGACACTCATACAGACACTCACAGAGACTTACACAAGGCCTCACACAGACACTCACAGGCATTCGCATATGCTCACAGACACTTACAGACATTTACAGATATTTACTTACTCACTCACACGCCTGGGGGTCTCATAATAGGACTTTGAAAAAAGAGGGTCTGGGGGGGGGGGGGGGGGGGGGTTAATAGCGAGAATTCTCACTATTAGAAATCCTCGGAAATAAAAGATGACTACTCAAACTATAAGACATTCAAAATTCAAACGCATCTATTAAGGTTGCTTTCGCGACATAACTACCTTAAAGTACTTCTGCTGTGAATGCAATGTAAAGTGTAACGTTTTAAAATTAGTGCTTTTCAGAGTTATGTCAGACATATAAAAAAATTATGGTTCGAAACAAGTGACATGCCCCATGTACAATGCATCCTTAATTGGCAATATACATTTAGAAGTCAGAAAATTGGTGTAAAAAACTATTTCCAAAGCCTTTCAGTTCCAAGACAATAAAAAAATGTTGGCTGGAAAAAAGATTCGCGTTTCTATAAAATATTCCATATTCATTAATATTGCAGTTCGGGATTGATGAATCGACGGTGTGAATTTTGGTTTGGTGAGTGATGAGGGTACGTGTATATACCTAACCGATCCAATGAGGCCAATGGTTAGCTTGAGTTATAGCGTGTAACTCACGGCAGCTACGGGACAAGAACCGATCTCGTTGCTTGTAGCTCGAGTCAGTAGTCAGGTTTCTCGTAAAACCGTGTTACCAAGTTAACCGTGATTCAGAGATGCAACGGTGCAAGCGTGTGTTCTAACTCAGTTTAGAAATTTCGCTTGTTCGTTCGGATATAATCTGAACTGTTGGAAGCTGCGAAACTACGCGAGCGCGTACTGCGACGAAACCTGCAAGTTTCGGCGGGGCTAAGATTTCATCACTGACGGACAGTACATTGTACATTTAGGTTGTGTCAATAATTAAAGTCTGGACATTTTTTACCGCTTCCATCACTGTAATCTTTAGTCTCTACTTAAATTATTTAAATTTGTATACTGTATATGTATATTTTTTTTGCTTCCTTATAGAGGAAGCTTTGTTTTTGATAATTGTTGTTGAAGATTTTCATTTCAGGACACTCAGAATGGTCCAAGACGTTACTCGCAACCAGCCAACATATGATGAGTCGCGGCGCGTACCGGGCTCATCAAAATCGTTTGACGAGAGGAGAGGGGGGAGGAGGCGCCTATACCTCTACGCGCGTGAGATACACTTGAATCGAATTGCCGAGCAGCGAGCTTTTCGGTCGATTTTTAACATTTCGTTGAGCAATTATGGCCCGACGTATGATGTACCTGCTGCCGTGGTTCTTGGTATGGAGGCTCCCAGGGAGGCGAGGATGTAGTCACCCCTCCTGCTGAAGGATTTTTCTTCTCGTCGACGTCGAATATTCCCAAAAACGAGGTTTGGCGAGGAGCACCTGGCTCTTCAAGGTGTCGACAGTGTGCTCGCCTCCCACGTGTTCAGACCGTCGAGGTGCTCGCCTGAAATAAATTCAAAATCGAATCAGAATTTATCCTTCAAAATCTCGCTTTGTCCGATCGATTCGACACGGCTCCGTAGGTGTTAGGTTAGGCTCCGTAATTTTCCTTATTTAGGGCCCTACTCTGATCTCGGCTTGCTGACTGATGCAATTTCAACCACGGGTAACGTTTAAGCAGGGGAAATTGCAACTTGTTACAGCGGAATCAAAATGTACTATTACATGTTATATTTTTTAAATTTCGTTTCATTATTCTTTCAACGATAATATATCTTTTCTTGCATTATCCGTTTCATTGAATTTATTGTTTTGAGCTAAATCAAAAACGTGATTTCAAACTTTAAATAAAAAAGGTTGCAAAGTCGAACCTTTTGCACATTGCTTCCTTATTTTTTTGGCCTGTCACAAACTCTATGACAAAATACGTTGTTTCGTTTTGGCTTCCTCGTAGCGGAAGCTTAGTGGATTAAAAAAAAATTATGAACAACGTCCGTATATGCAAGGTTCGACTTTGCAATTATTTTGACAAAAACTACGAAAATGCAAATTTCTGTAAAATCTTAACTACCCAACATCTAGTAAGAATGGCCTACAACCAACAGTGAATACACTTTACACTAAATTAAGCCAAAACAATAGACGACGCTAAACAAAAAAGACAATTTAGGCTGAAGGACTCCGGTCGATGGCCAATTGACAGTACGGGAAACAAAATATGAAATATCTATTTATGTAACATGTAATGTACTATGAATGTAAACGCGTCCCATGTTTTGTATTGTCAATAAACTCACAATTACTACTACTACTCTTAACTACTTTGTCGATTTTGCCCAAATTCAGTATTAAATATTGAAACACTGTTTTTAAGATTTTTGTTAAATTTAAGATCAGTTGCTTATTCCCTTCTCGAGTTATAGTATTTTCAAAAAAGTTACGAAAATGTGAATTTCTATAAAATTTGAACTACTTTATCGATTTTACCCGAATTCAATATCACAGGTCGCACCACCCCGATAAAGTTTTATTGCATGTTTCAGCCCGATAGCTGGAAATTTGTTATAGTTAGAGTGTTCACAAACATTTTTCAAAATCTTAAAAATCCAATAAAATCAAAATACTAGAGTAGTTCCCGAATTATGGCAATATGCATTTTTGCCCATCTATCACGCACACGCACACATCCGGACATTTTTTGTAAACCACTTTTCTCGGCGTTTTGGACCATTCTAATTATGCTGACATGAAAATCGCGAAAACATTTTTTTTCACGAAAACAAAGCTTCCTCCAAGCGGAAGTAAAAAATACTGAAAATAGTTTTGAATTTAAAAAGAAATAAAACGTCGATGTTCTATATTTTTAACTCCCGATTGCCCCCGAGCTAAAGACGGCAGTTATGCGTTTCGCGACGATCGAAAGATCTCACCTCGAATCTTCGAAGTGTATGTTTATCAAAATGACAAAAAATGTCTTGACAAGTTTTGGTACAAAGCTTCTATGGCTGGGAGGTTTGCCATAAGTCCATGGATTTTTGAGATCCGTTGTGCCTCCGCAGAGGCACTATACCTTTGAATAAAGTTGTAAAATTGCCAATTCGTAAATATCGCCTTGACCACTACATTCTTACGACTACTGTATGCGTGTGTGAGATTAGCCTGACATGGAGTCGATTGGTTCAAGCTAAGGCCAGGTGAGGCGCTGTCGACCGGCCGTGTCGGTGATATTAAAAGTGTGAAATAAAAAGAAAAATTAAATTTTATTTAAAAACTCTCAACTGCAAAAAAAGTTACAAAAATATTCTTTAAGAAAAAAATGAATATTCAACCAAAAATTATATATAAAAAAAGTCTGAAATAATTCATAACATTTATAGGCGGATAACTCCTTAATTTTTTAATTACAATCGTAATAATAGATTTCAATTAATTGTTTGTAATTATTCAACTCACGGGTCTTTTTTTACAGCTGTCGGGAGACGTCAAAGTAGAAGTGCCAAAGTCATTGGTCGTTTTACATAATGAACAAGTTAACGACATCGGAAAAGACGTCGCCCGACGGCTGTATATAAAATTTACAGACATTGTAAGATGACGTTTAATTTTTTTAAACGGTGATTTTGATCGAGGATAGTTAGAATGATTTTAAGTGCAGCTGCTGTATACAGTATATAAACAAACCTGCAAAGTAGAATCATGCAGATTCCTTCCTCATTATGTTGGATCTTTGACGGAGCTATGAGGAAGTCAAAGTTGATCAACCCGTGTGTTGATAAAATTTGGCTTCCTCATTGGGGTGGCTTTCTCAAAGACTACAACATAATGAGGAAGCAATTTGCAAGGTGCCAGTTTGCAGGCATTTTTGATATATCATACGTGTAGATGAAAATAAGACCATAAATTAATGAGAAATCAAACTTTCAAATTAAAAAAAAATGAAATCAGCCTATGGAAAAAGAAGTACATGTTTGGTGAAAAATGTTTGACAAGGGTTAAAATTAAAAAAAATTATTATTGCCCCCCTTCAATTCATCACAAATTTACACATAGAAAAAATTTCGTATTTCACAAATAACTTACAATAATTTGAAAGAATTAAAAAGAAGTTATAAGAATATTTTACCGTTAAAATAAAATGTTCTTTTTACAGACTGACTATAATTATTTTTACTTTCTCATCACATACAGAGTATGGAATATAGAGCTTATAAAAAATATGTATCATTTAAAATGTAATTTTTGTTGCAGCCTAAAAGAAATTAATTATTAACACAGAATTAATGAGTTTAAGCGATTACCAATTACGAATAGACTGATAATTATTAATACTGAACTTTAATCACAAATGAACACAAACTCACGGATCAGATTTAATGTTGAGGCGATAAACACATGGCTAAGATTATGTACACTTCTAGTTGTTAATCCTGATATGGCTTTTCGCAAAAATCAGGAATTTTCGCACCTTAACTTTCGATAACTCTGATATAAATAGTACCGAGAAGAAAATAAATCCCGTCAAAAATATTGAAAAAATCATCCGTACATTCAGCAGGGCGCCCGAGACTGAGACACTAGCAATGGATCTCTGACGCGAACAGCGCACTGTGGACGAATCGCGAAATTGCAGGTTAGGGTTTAAAATTTGGCGCTCTCTGAGGGCCGACTGCTTTCAGGTTTATTAATACCGTTTCCATGCAAATAGTTAATATTATTAAAAACTACTTCTAAGTTAAATCAAATGCAGAAAATTGCGAACAACGGAAGCACGCATTGTCTAGTGTGTTCTTAATAATTAAACTTGCACTCTAAAAACGAAGCGTGTTGCGAAGTGTGTTATTCCCTATCCTTTAACATTGTGATGCATTTTCGCACACTTAAAACTTGTTC
This sequence comes from Perithous albicinctus, assembly GCA_964016905.1. Taxonomy (NCBI): domain Eukaryota; kingdom Metazoa; phylum Arthropoda; class Insecta; order Hymenoptera; family Ichneumonidae; genus Perithous; species Perithous albicinctus. The sequence continues at coordinate 4,662,104 of OZ024697.1, forward strand.
CTTTTGAATGGTAAAAAGTGGGGGGAAGACAACATATTTTAAGGGGTTACACCACACTGACGGTCGGAAAAATCGACTAAAAAATTATTTTTTTTCCGACGCAGATATGAAATTTATAAAAAAACTTTTATTTCACATACATAAAGTACATATTTAAGAACAATTTCCAAAAAAAATTGAAAGAGTTACAAAATGGCGGAGATATGAGTCATCCAATAGCCCCTCTTTTCAAGATCCTCGTTGATGGTGTACAAGATTTCTCAATCGGGCATCGTCCGAAAAATACAACAATTTTTTTTCTTTTTTAAGAAGGTAGTAGCTATGACGCTACGTAAGGAAATTAAAATAATTTTTTTTTGCAAAAATGGCAGTAGTTTGAAGAAAACGACATGAATTTTCATGAAATTCTTTTCTTAGTCAAATTTATAACTTAAAAACGGGACATCGAGTCTAAAAATCCCTGTGTAGCGCTATGGGATGAAGAAATGTTATGCTAATGTTATGAAGAATTTGTGGTAAAAATTTCAGGTAAATCGGTCCAGTAGATCTTGAGATATCGTGTACACCTGTCTGAAAAAGGTCGTTTCGAGAAAAACGCAAAAGAAAAAGAAAGTGCCACGGCAGCAGCTACGTACCGGTACGTACGTACTGCACTGTTTTGCGTACCGGTCCGAGCGCTACCTGAGTTTCAACGTGCTTCTGCCACTCCCACTTCTAACGGCTGTAACTTCTGAACTACTTTGAATTTCGAAATGGGGAAGCGCTTAAAATATTCTCAAAAGTATGTCGAATTTTTTAATCGGAAAAAATTCGATTTAAATTTTTTTCAGGGTAGTGTAACCCCTTAAGTGTGTAAAAAAGCGTTACAATGTTAAAGGATAGAGAACAACACGCTTGGTTTTAGAGTGTGATGAAAATTTATGTATATATCAATACTATATATATAGCAAACTAAAATTACGTTATTTCTTGAATTCGATTGTAATTATCGAATTTCAAGTACCCACATTCTATTTCAGTTTTGCATAATTTAACTCTTAATACCAACTATCATTATGACACCATCATCACGCCAGTAGGAATCGTTATGAGAAAGTCATGTGTTGACTTTTTTTTCGGTATTATACAGGACATGTTCCCAATGCAACAACTCACTATGTCGTCACACAAAAAATATTGTCCCAAATTGAGTATAAATTTCACACAAGCAAATGGCAAAAGTGAGAATACGTGAAACCGCTTACACAAACTCATCCCGTTTTTGCAGTCTATATTCAAGGGCCACGATAATAAATGACCGGCATTTTTGTTAAACCATTTGCGTATCTGAAGTCCAGCGATTAAACGTTTTTCCGTCCGGCATTGTATTCCGTCGCGATAATAGCTCACGTTGTGCTCATATCAAACGCATGTACGGAGCATGTACATGCAGCATATACACCATATGTATATATTTTATATGCTGTGTACACAGACGTTGCATACTGTCTGGTCGTAAGGCTCACCGTAGTCGTGCTCACACGCCATAGTGACCGCGTGCCCCCGAGCACCGGATAAACCTGTTCGAGTGATCAGCCGTGAATCGTAATTCGATTAAGTGACGCTCGATTAATTTTACGGTATAAACGATTACATTATTTTGTCGGACATGCGCGCGTGTTATATCGGCTGAAGCCAGTAAAACAGAGTATTCAAGGGGGGTAAAGCGTGATACCGATTGTGACAGTGGGTAATCGGGGCCACTCATATTTTTATTCTCGATTTATATGAAGATAGATGTACGACCCTTAAGCTTTATTCTTTTATATTCTTTTCTATGTGGAAAATTGTTATTTAAATGTCATTAATCGTTGACGATATATTTGTGCAAAGGTTGTGATATTTTGTATGTGGATACAGAATTTCTACTAAAAACATGAAAAAAAGAATACCTTCAACATTAGCCGCATAATTTTGAACAAAACGCTGTACATATATGAGGCATTTATGCGTGTTGATATCTTTTTGTTTTAGTATTTTCGGCCAAAAATGGATTTATTACATTATAGCTGCTTCGAAAAGTCGCGGATTATGTGTAGAAAAATACTTAGATTCTCATCACCCTGAATGGTGGGTATTAAAGAGTTCTCTTTTTTAAATTGCAGACTGGCATCAGAACTCATTTCATACTCTTTAAAACTTGCTATTCAAAAGATCCGTAGCTTTGAAATTGAAAAAATTATGTAACTAAAGATGTACAGTATTCTAACATGATATTTACATGGAAAACAAGAATTGTACCCTCTAAATATAAAACGAAGAAGATGAAATTGACATTCCATTTTTATCGAGCTACAATATGCATTTTCTTCTACAAAAAAATATTTTTTTTTAAATGTCGACGCACCTTTATAAGACATCCACTGTCAATTCAGGGACCATTTTTACAAATGTTAAAAAAGAAAAGTAATAATTCTCAAAAATATGGCAGTTGCTTTGTTTTAACCATTTTTCATCTTGGGAAGAATAAAAACAGCTCAAAACACAAGTTTACACGTAAAAAACAAGTAAAAAAATGTAGTTTCTTGATGAACTTTTGCAATATCAATTGTCAATTTTTAACTGAAGAATTTTTTTTCGGAGCAGTATAATCAGATTAATTGCTTTTTTTCTGCCTAAAGCGAAGATTTTTATTTTCTCGAAAATTGAACAGAATTTACAGAAATGTATGTAAAATCTACAGAAAAATCGGCAGTGGCGCAATTTAATATTCAAGCAGCAAAATACATGTGAAATATCCGTTTGGTACTTTTGTAATCTTTTTCATTGGTAAAATATTCAATTTCCGCACTGTCGATTTTTCTGCGGTATCCACATATACTTTTCTGAAATGTATTTTACTTCAATATACAATGAAAAATGTATCTATATTATTGCATTCAACATTCTTTAAAACAGTACCTCCTACTTTTTTGTGCCGTTTTTTCCATCCAAGATACAAAAAGCATAAAAAAATAAATAATAGTTCCAAATTTTTACGAAGATAAATCTTTTTAAAAAATGGATTGAAAAATTGAAAAAGTATTTTCAAGTAGTTAGAAAATAATGGCTACATTGCCAGAAAAAAACAGTAACTAAAAGTTAATTTATGTTTCTTTAGAATTCAGAATAGATTTTATGATAAAAGATAAATTGCAAGCAAAAAATTTTACGAATATTTACCAAGCAGTATTTGCATAGACAAAATGTATTATACAGAATCGTTCGTGGAACGTGCGCAACCCGAAGGTTGCGAGTGTCTCGGTATATAGCCGGTTAACCGCGTGTCGGGTTGCGTGCAGTACACGAGAGCAGCACAAGCATGTCGACAACGACTGCGACGTTAGCCAAGTTGGTTGACACTACAGCCACATAGCTTGTAGACCTTGTTCGACCCCTGATGCTTGCGCCAGGACACACTCCCGTGGGTCACGTGGACGTATCACGTTGAGAATGATCTGCCCGTATTCTCGATACTACCTATTGTATACTATATAATGAGGTTTTCTTGCAATTATCGATTTCAGACTGGATGCTTCACGATAAAACGAAGCGATATTGCATGTGGGCTTCTGAGCTCCGCAAATAAGAGGTTGTAGGATAACGTTCACTTTTGGAAATAGATGGGAATTCCAGACTTACTACATTTACTAAAGCATGTTTGACTAAAACTTATAACAGCGAAAATTAATTTGGTACAAAATGTTTTTTTTTTTTTTTTCTAAGTACTACGGAACAATACCTAGTCTCTCTTTATATAAGCTGATTACGTTTTTTTTTAAATATTTATTCTTTATAACGTGTTGGTTCATGACGTATTGGTTCATAACGTGTTGGTTAATAATGTGTTAAATCGTAAGGTGTTGATTCATAACGAGTTGCTTCATAACGTGTTATTCATAACGTATATATAATGAGGTTTCCTTGCAATTATCAATTTCAGACTGCTTGCTTCACGATAAAATGAACCGATATTGCATGTTGGCTTCTGAGCGCCGCAAATAAAAGTTTGTAGGATAACGTTCATCGTCTTTTGGAAATCGTTGGGAACTCCAGACTTTCTACTACTATAAAACCATGTTTAACTAAAAATTGTAGCAGCGAAAATTAATTTAGTACAAAATGTTATTTTAATACTACAGAACAAGACCTAGTCTTTCTTTATCTCAGTTGACTACGTTTTTTTAAATATCAATTCTTTACAACAATTTTGTTTTAATGCGCGTAAATCCTCTTGATCTGTTCTGTCCGTACGATTCAGCATTTTTTGTCACGAGATAGTCGTGGCATCTTTATCCAATCACAGTCTTACCTTTGAGGCATACATTTTTTTTTTGCAAAATGAAAAGATTGGTATTTAGTGTTAAGAAATTAGTTGGAACTATTGAAAATTGAATGGAAGGTTGTCTTGCTACATTATAATCGATATTTTCCTTTTTGCATATTTACAATTCTACCTAGCTATAACTCTATCGAATTATAATTGTGTAAAAATGTAGACTTTCGAGAATATTTATACTAGAATACAAATCTCCTGGTATGAACAGAAGAATTACAATTCTATCACTTTTTATTTACATATCTGGGAGAGATGTAAGTGTGCCGATGTTTATACTATAATACTGTAGATTGTGCACACATTGACCGTCACGGTCGACTCTTGCAATGCTATTGATATTTCCGTCACGTTCAAATCGAGAGATTTCCCACCTGAGCTTTTGCGTGACCACAGGTATGTTCCATCGACTCCAGATCCGCAAAGCAATGATGTCACTTTGTCCACAATCCCAAAGCTACGTGATACACTCTGATATGTGAGAAAGCTTGTAAACAAAGAAAGGAGAGCCTCCTTGTTCTCCACATCGTGATCCTCTACCTTCAGTTTCTCAAAGTTCCAATTCCACACCGTCCTTTTCCTCCACAGTTTGATAATTTGATACACACTCTTTCCGACACTTGCCAATTCAGCACATGCTCGCTTGACCACACTCTTTTTTCTTCTACACCTCGAATATACACTCTGATTTCGATATATACAGATTTCGACATCGTTTCATTCTACACATAACTGGTCCTCTATCGTATTCCTCGATATCGTATAAATTTATCGTTGTCGATCCGTTGGATGTCTCGTGGCAATCGCCCCCCATTTAATCGCGCGGAAGACAAACTGCATGAGAACCTCTGTGCCCATATCAATCTTTCTAACCTACCGTTGAGTGACATTTAACGGATAGATATTGACAGCTGTCAAGTTGACCAATTGAGATGTGGGCGAAACGACCGGTGGTAGATGGTTGCATGCTAGATGGTTACATATTTGATTGTTGCATATTGGATGGTAAGGTGTTGGATAGTAACGTGTTAAGTATTAACGGGTTAAACGACAACGCGGTAGATGGTAGAGTGTTATTTCGTTACGTTTTGGGTACTAACGCATTGGAGAATACTGTGCTGGAACGCAACGTGTTGACTCTTCAGGTGATCGATCTTAACGTGTTGGGTGGTGATGTGTTTAAAGGTTACGTGTTGGAATGCAACGTGTTCGGTCTTAACGTGATAAATCTTAATGTGTTGGATGGTGATGTCCTCAATAGCTGCATGTTGGATTGCAACATATTGGGTCTTAATGCGTTGGATGGTCATGTGCTGGATTGTTGGGTATGGGGTGGTTACGAATTGAATAGTTATGTGTTGATTCATAACGTTATGGTCTATTACGTCTTGGTTCATAACGCCTTGGAAAATAAAGTAATGGATCATAATGTGCGTTAAAACGAACTGTTGAGAACTGACTATAAAATATACGTATGGGGAGAATAGAGGAAAATAAGTTCGGAGTCCGAATTCTCTTGTTATTTGTTCCAATGAACATATTCGAAAGGAATACAAATCGTACCATCGAAATATCGTTGCACGTTCATCCAGTATATGGAATTGTCCAAAAGCACAAGATATTAATACATTTTAATTCAAAGAATTATCTGCCAGTGCTTTTACTTCGCGCCTATTGTGCGGAGAGCTCACAGTGTCGGTCGCTGCGACAACCAACGTGCGATAACACGTTTAATTCAAGTAGAAAACCCACGCAATTCATATTTCGACCAAATAATGCGACAACGGAAGCAGAAGAAAATGCATCCCAGGATATTAAATCCGACGAGGCAAATAAATTGCATATTTGCTTTGCGGAAAAGCACCGAGGAGTGAACATCAAGGGATGAAAATTTCTATAGCCCCCCCTCAAAGTCTGAGGTTTCTTCCGCACGTAAAGTGGAAGTCAGCGGTGAGTATTGCTGCAGCACTGCGGTTAGTGCCGCGGTTTTGGAGTAATGTGTAATTTGCTTGGCTGTGCAGGTGCACGTATAATCCACCGGTGCCTCCGGTGTCTCTGATCCTGAAGCTTGTCCACTCTCAGGACGTTTCATCTCACTCCAGGAGTTTCGATGCGGACCGGGCGGTTCATTTCCCGTCGATGAGCTCCATCAGAATGAACCATCGTCATTTACCAACGTTGTCCGTTTGATCTCACTTGAAGAGCGCGACGCTCTGTGCCGTAAATCATACGATATACCACGTATATATCATCAGCCCATATATTACAATATAGACATTTATTAGGGGTGTGCGAATGTTCAAAAATATCGAATATTCGGCTTCGTATCGAATCGAATTATTCGATTTGAAGTTCGAATAGAATATCCGGACTTCGAATCAAATATTCGGTAAATTTGATCATTGCAATTCGAATAAAACTAGAAATGGAATAATTAATTGGGATACGGAAGGAAAATTAACATCTGGAATCAATATTAACGATTTATTCAATGAACTCAAGTCAGGTTTTTGCACAAGAAAGTTAAGTACTTGACGTTTTCGGTAAGCAATCTCATACGTGCTTCCGTCATAATATCGCCGGCAGAAGAAATCAATCTTTTAGTCTCGAACGACTTTGCCGGCATAGGCAAATATCGTCTTGCCATTACCGACAGATTGGGGAATGACGTATAGACAATTCTTTTTATTTGGCAACTTTCCGAATATTCGAGATTTTTTCGAATATTCGATTTGAAAATCGCATCGAATAGTGCTATTCGATTCGATCACTATTCGCACAGACCTAACATTTATGGTACACTGGACTGGCTGAGAGAAGGAAATAGAATGGGCAAGGAATGTCATGAGATATGAAAGGAATGTGCTCTTGGTTCAACGGCCACGGTGCATTCTTTTAAAATTTATATGATTCGCCACACACATGCCCGGGGTGATATTGTTAAGACGTGGTCGCCAGGTTAAAATCATTGATGTTCATTGAGGAATATTTTACTTATTTGCTTATTTAACAGGGATGAGCATTCACTTAATGAAAAAGTATTTCAAATATACTTTCATGACTGAATAATTGTGAATTTACTATTAAATAGTAAATATTTTGAACGTATAATTGATCTAAATTATTTTTAATATCCAATTGAAAAAGGAAGCGTTATGCGTTCGACTTCGGTTGAAAGTTATCAGCTTGTTATGTTTGCCTTTGTTAGCAACCAAACTCTTAAGAAGACCCTAATATATATCGCATGCATGGCATTTTTAGATTGTATTTGCTGAATAATCTTTGGCTAGTCGTTCGTCGATTCGTTTAGTCGTTCGTTCATAAAAATCTCGTCTTAGTCGTCCTGGGTAAACGAAAAAGACCAAACTCGGAACATTTGAATCTCATGTTACGTCAGTTGCATTCGCGTATGTGAGTCGTAATCGGGAGATTATCATCCAATACATAATAAAAAGGATAAAATAGAAAACGAAATCAAAATATTGTAAAAGAAACGCCGGCTGAAAAATTAAGCAAATGTTAACCCACTCTGGGTCTAGGCTTAAAAATGTTTATAGTATTAGTAGTTAGTTGCATTTTCCTCGGCCTTCAGGCATTTCGCCGTATATTTACAGGCATTTACCGTATCGCATTTGCCTCTGGACAGACTCCAGATGACAGAGGGAAACTGCAGAAAACCTCTGACGATACGGTCGGTCTCAAGTTCGCTTTGACAACTGACAACGAACTGAATGACGCTTGACAACGATCGTAGATTGACAAAACAGTCTTGACAGAGACCTCGAAGCAAACACACGCGATACGGATGATCTATTTGCAAATGAAGTCCCGCCCTGTTCTTCTTTTTATAAATCGTAGTCTTTTTAATTTGCTCGGTCGTAACATTGGTGTCAGAAGTGTTTAACGAATGTTCGCGTAGAAAAATAAATAATTCGGTCGGAATAATAATTCAAAAAGAGATTATTTTGGTATTGGTCCAATCGGGATTATCAGAGATCATGAACACGAGAAAAAGGATTCGTGCGACAGTGTCCGAAGTTGGACACGGCGAACCAGACACGATCAACGCTCTAATCTCAACATCGATACGAGAAGCAGTTGGCAAAGCTGCACTGATAGCGGCGAGGGTAACAACGCAAGAATTGACGCACATCATCATCGCCGAACGCAAGAAAAACAAAAAGATAAAGTCCCTTCCCTTACTCCCACAACTCGATAATAACGCGCACTGTCATTCACAATATTCCGCGACAAAATTAAGATGGTCTGAGGCCTTCCCTCTTTGAAATTTTCAAGCTAGGACAGTAGTAGAGACGTTAGTTTTCGAGGTGTTTTCTCGCTTTGGTAAGTCCTTCGAAATTCATTCAGATCAGGGTATTCGTATTGAACCTTTTTAAGGAAACTATGATGATATATAAAAAAAGATGAACTTCCCCATTGCATCCTCAATCTAATGGTTTAGTCGAAAGATTGAATAGGACAATTCTTCAGTATCCATACAAGTTTGTCTCAGAAAATCAGAAAGATTGGGACAAATGAATACCTCTTTTTTTATTAGCTTACCGTTCTTCAAAACCTGAAACAACTGAATTTTCACCAGAAATGGTACTTTTGGGTAGGGAACTCAAGTTGCCATTCGAGCTGCTTCGTGGAAATCCACAAAGTGAGTATTTATAGGCTAATGATCCATCTGAATTATATATAGTGGATGAATATTTGGTTTTAAACTATGCATACTTTCAGAAGTGAACTGGGTGTTCAAATATTCTCACGAAAGTTTCTATTGTATCTTAGATATATCTTTCAAACGTGGGCGTAGTTTTTATTTTGATTTTTAATGTTGATGAAGATATGTAGTAATGCACGTAACTAGCAATTAAACAATTAATCTATATGTAATTTATATCTTTCAATCGTCTAAATATTTTCTGGCGAGTGAGTGCTTAGAAAATTGGTAACTAAATATATATATATATATATATATATTTATTTTTATTAATAAATGTAGTATGCTTGTACATTATAAATAATTTAAAATTATAAAATTTATGGTAAAGATCGACCATTTTTGCAATTTTGGGTTTATGATCTTACATATCCGTAGATTTTTGTCAAACAAAGAAAAAATAAAAATTTTCAAATAGTTTAACTTGACGCCCGTAAAATGAACGAAAGTACCACATGCGGAAATTCGTTCAATGCAGAACTTCTGATTGGAATCCATGAGATCCCAAGGCGGTTACTATTTCAAACCGTGGTTTTCTTATAGGACCCTAGTGAGATCATAGATATAGAAAGTCGTTTCACTGAGTGTGATTTCGCAGGTAAGAATTGATGTCAGACAGAATAATTCTATCGCTTACAACCGTCCAGACACCTGAAAAAGTTGCTTATAATATGTTGCGATATTGTTAAAGTAGTAGTTATGATCTAGGTGTGAGAATGCTGTTACTTCTATCGAAATTGTTCGCTTTTATAATAGGAGTACCCTTGAATCGGACGATAGAAACACTATAAAAATTCGTTCGAGAAGCTAAACTTTCGATCAGAATCCCATGAGATTCAGGGGGGGGGGGGGGGGTCTTACAATAGGCGAGATCCAAGAGAAAGTCTTTTCAGGTAAGTGTTGATTTGTAGGTGAGAACTTATATCAGATAGAATTCCCATGTGGACCACTAGGTGGAAAATCTTTTCTATGTAGGATATAGTAGGATAGAAGTTAGATTCAACAATCCCATAGGATCCTACGTGGATATTCCATTTTCACTTAACATCTCGTGTACAGTATTTTGATTTCGTTGGTCGATGTTTTTCCAATATTTTCAATTGATAACTGGGATTAACAATTTGTGTGTCAATATCGGAAATAATTCGGTCAACCAGTACACTTTTCTGTATGTGTTAGGGTATTTTAGGTATCCTGACTTAATCCTTTAATATCCAATGTACAATATATTTGGCACATTGATAAAAACAGATATTTCTCAATATATCTTATTCAATTAAAATTTTTTAATTCTCGATAAATTTGACGAATGGTAATGCAATATAAAAATTTTCAAACTAAATTGCATTTTTATCCATTTTGCTTTCTCATAGAGGAAGCTTTGTTTTCGAGATTTTCATGTCAGGACACCTTAGAATTGTCCAAAATGTCGAGAAAAATGGTTTAGAAAAAAATGTCTGTGTGTGTGTGTGTATGTGCAGATTAGGGTGGTTCTTATATGGGGTCTGAAAAAATGTTACATTGGAGCCCGTCAAATCGGCTCCGAATGCTAAAAAAAATGTCCTAATTTTTTCAGATTTTTATTTCGTTCCCTTCGTCTCCGTATTTGAGCGGGAATTTTCAAATCATTCAAAAACATGCTTATTCACTATATTTCAGATTCAATTTTATTTCACGTTTAATCGTAGGCAAAAATCCATATTCTCGAATATTCAGTGATATTCATCTTCTTATAAGTGAAAAATAAATAAAATCGTAAATGGGGTGCTTGACGAGAAACGTGTGTTATATTAATTTTTTTTAACATAACAAATTAAGTAGAAAAATCACCTCGGTTTTTGCATGTCATCGACTTTGATGTTACGTATCGCTGACATGTGTGCTATTCCTCCTAGAGGTAGCTTTTTAAAAAAAAGCTTTATCAAAAATATAAAATAATGAGGAAGCAATTTGCAAAGTTTTACTTTGCAGGCTTTTTTTTAATTGGGTGTAAGAATTAAAAAACGGTATTTCTCAAACGTGACGTTTTCTAAAATATTTTTTTATAGAATTTTTTTTTCAACTAGCAGGAGCCCTTGGTCTTAAAGTGTTGAGAATCTTGAAAAAATGGTTGACCTCGAACAGTAATGAAATCATTTTTGTAGATGACCAACATTTCACACGTACTTTTTGTTTAGAAAATATAAGATTATTCGCATCCTATTTAATCCTTTTACTTGACATTGGTAAAACAGATATCTTTCACAACGACTTCTTCAATTTTAATTGAAAAAATCTGGAACAATTTGTCGATTAGCAGGTAATACAATCAATGCAATTTAGTTTTTCACACTAAATTGCATTTTTTTCTCAGTTTTTATTTGGGTGTAAAAAGTTTAAAGCTGAATTTTTCAGAAGTATCGTTGTTTTAAATATCTTGCTACAGGAAAAAAAAGTTTAACAATAAAGAGGCCTCGGTTTCAAAGAGTAAAAAATCTTGGAGAAAAAAAAACTGTTGTCATGAAAATAAAGCTTTCTGTATGACGAAGCAAAAGTCGAGGTTGTTAACTTGGATTTTTTCATATGTTGATCTTGTCGTTTATTACTGCGATAAGAAAGGACGTGGAAATAAAGAAATATATGTGGCCGGAAGTGGGATGCTCATTGGTCTTCTCACGTCATTTACCTGTCTGCGGAAATGCGTCGAGGCGAATGTGGCTGGAGAAGAGGGATTGGGAAGCAGCCCTTCGTAAGGGTTCATTGACAGTACGATAGGTTATTCGGCTATCCAACAGCTCTTGTCCCCTCTCGATAATGGACCGGCTCTGGTCGTTCGCGTTTACGAACGGTTGCACTTCCCGAGCCCTTTTGTGCCTGCTCGACGGAATATTTGCATTTTCGATTCACCATTCGAACCCCAACCGAGCTACAGGAAACCAGGCTTCAGTCACCCACCCAATCGCCAATGTACTTCACCTACACGACTGGACACGAAGAATAAAAACCCCTCGACAAATTTTCGTTATTTATCGTATTCTTTCACGTCAAAGTAACATTTTTCGTTTTCTTTTCTTCGCACATTTATTACTATTAGTACTGTATGTATTTGACGATCGATCGTTACGATTGCGTCTCCTCTATGCGAATTCGTTCTTGCTTCAAGCTACTTTTATAACAAACTCATTGATTTACTTCACTTCAAAGCAAGTACTGAGTGAAATTATTCAATATTTCATTTGTTCGATTGAAACAAGTTTTAAGGGCACTTTGAAAATAGGCTTGCGTTTGACTTTTGTGACAACTCTAAGTTTCATTTTTTTTTAATCAACAAAACGGCGTCTGAAAAATAAGAAATTTCAATCATTTCAGTTATTTGTTATTATAAAATTAAAACTTTTTTGTTCATCCTGATCTTTGATTTTAAAAAAAGTTGCTCATGGTGTGATCGCAACACGTGACTTTCTCATCACGATTGATACCGGCGTGATGATACTTGGTATTGAGAATGAAGTTATGCAAAACTAAAAAAAAATGTAGGATCTTGAAATTGTTAAGTTATTTGCAATCAAATTCATGCAATATCGTGATTTTAGTTTCTGGTATATAGTGTTGATACACACACAAATTTTCATCAAGTGTAATTGCTTAAGAACATACTAGATAATGCGTCCTTCGGATGTTCGCAGTTTTCTTCATTCCATTTAAATTGAAAATAGCTTTTAATGGTATTAACGATTTGTATGAAAGCGATCCCCTCTTTAAAAAGACATGGCCTAAATATCTCGAAATGTATCGAAATCGTGAAGCCATTTTATAAGCCTGTTGATTGGTCGGTATGTCGCATAGCCAACTTCACTCGTCTGTCGTGGATGGCGCTGCAGGCCATATGGATCGCATGTGCAGCGCGTTCGATATATGGCGGCCATATTGAATCGCAGATCTTTTGCCGTGTATAATAGCTTTCATTTTGTATAACAAATGTATTTACAATACAATAACATAAGGCTCTTAAATAAGTTTATAAAGTTTACAGGCAAAATAATCAATATAGAGCACGCGCAGCGCGCACGTTGTTACTACTAATAATAAATTTGAAAGCAGTTGGCTCTCACAGAGCACGAAATTTAAAATCCTAACCTGAAATTCGAGATATGGCCACAGTGCGCAGTTCGCGTTAGAGATACTTCAGTAGTGTATTGTCTCAGTAGAGAGGAGGTGCCCTGCTAAATGTAAGGATGAATAGGGACACAATATGTTATAAATTAAACAAAAAAGTACGCATAAAGTAAAATTTCAAAAACATCCCTCTATACTTGGTGAGTATTTGAAATACAGTAAATTGTTCCATTATTGAATGCTCATAAAACTCACTATATAATCTCAACAAGTACTGAGGGATGTTTTTGAAATTTTACTTTATACATTTTTTTTTGTTGAATTTATAACATATTGTGTTCCTGTATATATAAAACTTTACTAAGTGTAATTAAATTTGATTCGTGAGTTTGTGTTTTTTTATGTTTAACGTTCAATGTGAATAATTATCAGTATATTTCTAATTGATAATCGCTTAAACCCATTTCTTCTGTGTTGATAATTGATTTTTTTTTGGTCTGCAACAAGATTCATATTTGACTTAATGCATATTTTTTACAAGCAAAGCTCTTTTTTTATCTCACTTGAGTCACTACTATGATAAAACAATAAAACAAATGATTATTGGTTTTTTGAAAGGCACTGCTGTACTGAATTATTCATTGTCTATTGTCTACACGTAAGTTTATCTGTATGTTAGAGACTAAAGCATAATAACTTTTTAATCAATCTGCAAATGAAAAATAAACTTGTTACCATTTTGTAATTTTTTCACATTCCAGGTAAAGTATTGTAACGGAATCGGCATTTATATTGTGTTATTTATGGAATTGTATGTGAAAGCGGCATTGGAATTGATCCGCTCGTGTCATATGAGACAACTGACAACGAACTGAATGACGCTTGACAACGATCGTAGATTGATTAACAGTCTTGACAGAGACCTCAAAGATTACGGACGCGATATCTATTACTAATAAAGTTCCGCCCTGCTATTTCTTTTATAATCGTGGTTTATTTATTTGCTCGTTCGTAACAGTATTAAAAGGTGTTGGTGTTTTATTTTGAGTTTCAATACAAAAACTACATTTCATTTATAGAAGATACAGAAAAAGTTTCACTGTGATCCTTAGGGTCCTTCAGTAGTTATTGTATTTTCAAACAACTCTCTTTTGCATAATTTATACGGGGTGAAAAAGTAATAACTTTTGATAGTGACTATGGATCGCATCAAAATTTATTGTGTATTTTTGATGGAATAAAATGTAGTTTTGATATTAAAGTTGAAAAAAGAAACACCAATGCCTTTAGGTACTTTACCTGAAATATGAAATTCAATACTTTTTTCATTTTTTTTTTTTACATCTAAGGTAAAGTAGTAAAAGCAATGGGTGGTTTGCTTTCAATTTTAATACCAAAACTATATTTAATTCATGGAAGATAGATAGGTCATTTTAGTTCAGTCTGCAGTTTCTTTCAAAAGTTATTGTGCTTTCAGACGGCACAGACAGACAGACAAACGGAAATGAGTGAATGTGTTTTTTGGAATGAAGGACACGCAAAACCTCTATTTCCATAAAAATCTGAAAGTTGACATTTTTTTGGATTACAATACTTTCTCTTTTACTTACTCTGTATGTAATGAGAAAGTGAAAAACTGCGACTTTTTTCGAATTAAAGTTTATGTCTCCGACATAACGTTGCTAACGTTTTACCCACTACATTTGTTATTTTCCTGACCTCCTAACTTCTAAAAAAAAAGAAAAATATTATTGAAAGAATATTTCGCAATCGAATTTTTGAAGACGTGTAAAACTTTATTAGTCTTTTTATTAATTTTTGTATCAAGGACATTAACAAATGATGTTCCCAATAATCCTAGAGATGTTATTTTATACTATTTATGTTAAATGCACTATTTCAAATATTTCTATTTTTATTACACAATTGTTATTTTTTTCAGGTTTAAAAGTCATGGATAAAAAACTTATCATCAAGTCAGCATCTCAACTACAAAAAAATGTACAACTATGAAAATGTTTTATTTCTTCGTGCTCGTCAAGTGATTTTAAAAAAATTAAGTTACGAGATGTTGTATGTACAATTGCAACAAATTTTCCTAAGGGATCCTGTAGTCTATCGAAATTTGCAATGAGCCAAAAACTGACTTAATTTTTTTTAATTTTTGAACCTTCCTTTCCCCTTAATTTAACTTTTTTATTGACACGATTATGCCTATGGACGGTATTAAGGAGATTTCAGTGGCACAGTCAAGTCATTCGAGTATACCAACTTTTATATAAAAAATCGTTTCTACACATTTCCAAAATGAAACTGGTATTAAAGCTGACGAAACCGAATCAATAAATTACTGCTTAAATTTATAAAAATATATAATAATCAATTTACAGAAAAATAGTTCAGCCTACGTCAAGCCTCTCTGTAACCTCGGTTTTATGCCATATCGGATAAAATGTTCATGTTTTACAAAGAATGTGATGAAATCTGATCAAAATTTTTAAAGTAAACTATTAGATAAAACTCTGGAGCCAAACTTGTCTCATCGACTGACAGATGTCATGTCTTGCATGCTAGTAGGAGTGCATTCCGTATTATATATGTCTCCTGCAAACAAAAATCAGTACCGGCAACATACCGCAGGTTCTTTCAAAGAAACGACATATTACATTGTATTGGATATTACAAGAAAACAGATCGCAACGACACGGAAAAAAACGCCTGGTTGGATGTACCATTTTTTTTATTAGCTAGACATATATATTCCTAGAACCTCGAACGATTAGTTCCCTTGACTATTCAAAATTGGTTAAGCAAATGTTAATTAACCAAGTTCGTTGGTTGAATCAATCAAGTCTATTGGTTGGACCAATTACGTACATTGTTTGGTGTAATAATACAATTCATGGTTGGCCCTAACCAAATCGTATTGGTTTATTTAACCAGAAAATTGGCTGACGTAACCATAGAAATTGGTAGGGGCTACAACCATTTTCATGTGTCTAAACCAAGTCAATTTTTCCGTGTGTATAAAATCCGCAGACTCGAAGATACGTTTTAAGGGGTTACACCAACCAGAAACAAAAAAAAACAAATTTTTTTTTTCGTTTAGAAAATTTGACATACGTTTGAGAATATTTTAAGCGCTTCCCCATTCCGAAATTCAAAGTACTTCAGGAGTTACAGCCGTTAGAAGTGGGAGTGGCAGAAGGGCGCCGAAACTTAGGTGGCGCTCGGACCGATACGCAGAACGGTGCGGTACGTACGTACCGGTACGTAGCTGCTGTCGCGGCACTTTCTTTTTGTTTTGGGTTTTTCTCGAAATCACCTTTTTCGAACTGGTGTACACGATATCTCAATATCTACTGGACCGATTTACCTGAAATTTTTACCACAAATTCTTTATAACATTGTTTATCGCGCTACATAGGGATTTTTTACAACTTTTTTTTAACATCAGTAAACACTCTAACTTTTGTAAGTTCTGAGCTACATGGCTGCAATTTTCCATTTCAATTAACAAATTTAGTCCAAGAAATTGTCGCAAAAGCTTCAATTTTTTATTAAGCAATTTTAAACAACGATTGAATTTTTTTTTAACATCGCCAAGTGAGGATAATTATGATTTACGAAAATGTGTACGTATTGATTAATTGTTGCCGGAACAATTTTACCTAAAAAGAATTGATGATAGCTTTATGAGAAATATTATAATTCGTGTTTCTTACAGATGTTGATAAAAAGCAAACTTGCCCGATAGAAAAATCGTTGCTGTTGAAATGTTTGATTTTCAATATATAAAATATATTCCTCGAGCATTCTCAGACTTTGGGATCTAGAAAAATTGGGATTAAAAAAACGGAATTTATAGTTCTGCATATATCTTCAGAAACAGGTAATCTACAATTTCTACCACCGGTTTTTTCATATTCAATAAAGTACTGGATTGGCATTCAGACATATTTGACGAAATTTGAATTTTTTAAAATTTTTTGTTGAAATTTTGTTATAAAAAATACTTCTAGATCGAAGTTGGATAATCTGGTAGTAGGAATTGTAGATAAAACTTTAAACTAGTCGCGTAAACAGCCCCAAACCTATACGAAAAGATTTATTGTACTAGATTTTTGTTTAGAATTATGTCTTTTTGCATTATATTTGGATAATTCATTAAATGAATTGAAATTTACAGAGCTTCGTATTTATTGCTGTGTAATGTAATTTTTCTCTTTTTTGCTTTCTCATAGAGGAAGCTTTGTTCTTCTGCAAACATTTTTTTTTCGAGATTTTCATGTCAGGACACTCAGAATGGTCTAAAACGTCGAGTAAAGTAATATGAATGAAATGTCTATGTGTGTGTGTGTATTGAGCAGATTTCCTTGCAAGCACGATAACAGTCGTAATTTTAGCTATATCTTCTTTAATTTTGGCACCCAAGTGGACTGTCATACAACAACATTTGGGATTGTAGCTGATGCGAATCGATTGGAATATACAAATTTTACAGCATTTTGAAAATTTTGGAAAATTCGTTTTCACCCTATAACTTTCGCAAATTATGAGATATCAGGCTGAAATGTTGTACGTAAATAGACTACCATCAAAATATTATGTGTTCCAAATTGACGAGAATCGATAGAGTGGTTGTAATTTTATTACAATTTTAATTTTTTTTTAAATGTCTGCAAATACTTCAACTCCTGAAAATTCAGGGATATCCGGCTGCAATTTTCGACATGATTTCACGATTATTGATTATCAATGATAAATTTAGTCGAGCGAACTGTCGACATGTCGGTAAATTTCGATTTTGGTGAACAAAAATTTAAAAAATGACGTCACGAAAAAAAACAAAATTTCGAAATTTTCCACAGATTTATCTTAAATTTTGTACACATGGGAATATCGTCTAAAAATGTTTGAGTACAAATCTGACACAGATCTGTCGAGCGGTTCAAATTTTATGGCATTTTTAATTTTTTGAAAAATCTCGTTCGAGCGCTCACTTGTGCAAATTACGAGAGACCGAAAATTGCTTCCTCATTATTTTTTGCGCTTTACAAAGCTTCGTCTATGAGGCAGCCAACATTTATCAACATACTTCCTCATAGAGGTAGGTTTCCATAAAGCAAAAAATAATGGGGAAGCAAATTGCAAGGTCCTACTTTTTTCATTAAGTAGGGAGTCTTATTTGAAATTGAAATATTCGCACGGTCGTTTGAGGTTTTGAAGAGTGAACCTTACAATTTTTCATACACTATACGTCACGTTTGGGAGAGCCATATAACCTCACAAAACAGTATATACGTTGGCGACCGATAAGCAGCACATTCGGCACTGCATTCTCTACGGGTTCCTACAAGGAAAAAAAGCCATTGATGCATACGATCCGACTTGTTTTACTCTCGGTAATAATGCTGTGTCTTATGATACGTGTAAATAATTGGTATAGACGCTTTATAAATGGTGATTTTGATCGAAGTGATCGGGAGTGTCCCGGACAGCCTCCGAAATTTGAAGGATTTACTGGACAAGGAAGTTTATGCTGCTCTATGATAACGCTCGACCTCATGTTGCTTGCGCGACTAAGCAAACCATTTTAAATTTGAGCTGGAAAGTTCTCCCGCACTCTGCATATTCACCAGACTTGGCCCCATCCGATTACCGCCTATTCCGGTCAAAGCAGCACGCCTTGAAGGATAGCCGCTTCCAAACTCTGGAGGATGTACGAAAATTCGTCGGTGACTTTATCGCCTCAAAGACTGAAAGTTTTTATTCGCGATGTTATTCGTATGTTGCCCGATCGATGGTGCCAGGTCATCGAAAACAATGGAAACTATTTTAAGGATTGATCTGATATTTATATATTTTATTATATGAAATATTTAAAAAAAGGGAAATATTAAGTTATACACTTATAAAACAACCTAAAAGACTGAAAGATTTATAGAAATTGCTTCACAGAGTTGCAATAATCCAAAGTCACCACTTATATAGTATAGCCTCCCCTTGAAATATGGTAAATTAATCTCCCCCCCCCCCCCGCCTCCGCCCAAGATAAAAGAAACGTCCAATTTTCGTCAATTACGCTAATAAAAAAAGACAAGATTATTGCTTACACAATACAGTAGGAGTGTATTCTCATAAGCTTTGAAAGATTATATGTGTAGTGCACTATTGTATATTCCTGCAGTGTAGTGTACATGTTGCCGTTGCTGTTGGAAGCAAACGTTTTGCGGGTAGGGAAAGCAATATAGCGTAGTGAGAAGCATAGAGACAAGCAGTCACGTTTTTGTGATTTTTCATTCTCCTTCGGCCGCCGGCTATACGACGGGAAATAGCGAGAGGAAAAAAAAGTCAAAGAGAAGAAGTGAAAGAACAAGTGAAAATACAAAGCATGAGAATACCACAAGCGGGAGGGGGGTATAACCGGGGGAGTTTACACAAGCGCCTGGGAAATCGTTTGGCCGGAAAAGTAGCGGAGGCTTAACGCCCCGGTAAGCGTTGTCGTTGCTTTGTGATTCCACGGGACGTGTACACGTATGCCTGTACCATATACGTATATATGGATATATATAGTATATATACAGACGATATATAGCATACCTTGTTCATATATACCTATATATGTAGACATATAGGAAGAAACGTCCCGCTTGGGGCATAACGTACAACTCTTTTTTTTTATCGTTTCTCTCACGATGATTTTGGAACGAACGTGTGGGGCTTACCCGATGTCTACTCGCCGCTCGAGTGCCCGTCGCGAATAGTGCATGTGGCAGCTTAATAACACGTCATCGGGAATAACTCGCCCCTGTAACATCTATGCGAACATCGCTACGATTTCTCCGATTTCCTCTCCTCGAGGCCGAAAAGTGTTCCTGTTTCTCCGGTTTTCTTTTATTTAGCTTTTCTATTGGGTGTTACTTTAGTTACAAAAAAAAAACAAAATGTTTACATGAAGTTTTAGAATTTTAGAGGAAAAATTAATAAGAATCGAATTTAATTGAATTTTTTTTTCATTAAGTTACACTGTTAAGCATACACAGAAATGAATCGAAGTATCCGTCAGTAAAAAGTTCATGAGTGACAAATGCGAAATTCATTGTTAGCGATCTATTCGTGCTCTGATTGGTCGTGACCAAGTTTATCCATTGAAATGTTTTGTTTATGTCAAATGTCAAATCTGACATAAAGAGGGTGTTAAAACACACGGGTCCGCCCATCCTTTTCGTGACTAAAACGCGTCGCAGAAATAGCGTATTGTAGTAAGACATGCGAGAATATACTTGCGGATGCGTACCACCGATATAGATACATTTTTTCACGCAGATGGGTGCGGAAATGTATCTAAGATACTTTTACGCACGCAGATGGGTGTGCAAAAGTATCTATAGATGATAATTACCCCGCACACCCCTTACAGGCACAAGACACGGGACATACCGTTCATTCGTTTAAAAAAGCAGTATGTGGTACTTGTACGAAAAAGCAGATATCCCACGGCGGTTAGGAAGCATGCTGCACTCGCCTTCTCTCGCACTTCATGTAACACTCGGCTTTGCCTCGTGTCACTGTAGCGCTCGATTCGGCTCGTGCGCTGTTTCCTAACCTTCGTGGAATAACCGCTTTCCCGCACTAGTATCACAATCTACTATTTAATCAATCTGCAAATTAAAAATACGCTTATTGCCATTTTTCAATTAGTTTGACATTGTAGATAAAGTATTAAAAGAAGTTGGTGTTTTGTTTTGAGTCTCAATACAAAAACTACATTTCGTATATAGAGGCACACAAAAAGTTTCTCCGTGATCCATGGGCTTCTTCAGTAGCTTTGAATTTTCAGTCAACTCTCTTTTGCAAAGTTTATATGCGATGAGAAAATGATAACTTTTGATAGAGACTGTGGATCGCATCAATATTTGATATGTATCTTCGATGATTAAAATATAGTTTTGATATTAAAGGTGACAAAAAACACCATTGGTGTTTTTTTTTCACCTTTTTTTCAATTTTTTCTGCATTCTAGGTAAAGTACTAAAAGCAATGGGTGGTTCGTTTTCAATTTCAATAGCAAGACGACATTTAATTTATAGAAGATACACAGTTTATTTTAGTGCACTCTGCAGTTTCTTTCAAAAGTTATTGTGCTTTCGGACGGCACAGACAGACAGAAATGAGTGAATGTGTGTGTGTTTTTTTGTAAATCTAGGACTCTCAAGACGTCTATCGCCATAAAAATCTGTAAGTCGAGAATTTTTTTTTATTGCAGTACTTTCTCTTTTACATTCTTTTACTGTAGGTAATGAGAAAGTAAAAAAAATAACAAAGGATGAAGAAATAGATCGTAAGACATATGATTACGATGGGAGGTAAAAGATTTTAAGAATCACATGACCGTATATTTTCTAGATGAGAAATACAATATCTTTTTTCGATGCAATAATATGAATGTTTATATTTAAAAGTAACGGTTTATTTATGATTATATTTATCTAAAAATTCGTTAAATGATTCGAGCAACAACTAAATAAATGGTAACACCAGTCATGAAGCAAGTTGACGTTATTGCCTGCAATTGATATTAAACTAGATATTAGATTACTTTGACTTGTGTTATTTCTTGACATATAACATTTTCTGAAATTTCAGTTTGTGACCATTTTTTCAAAACAAGGATCCGAAGTAGATCCTTGTTTCTTTATTAATTCCCACCTTTGAAAAACCTTCCTCTATGACGAAAGTAAGAATTGATCATCACACTTGTTCATAGAAGATGGCTTTATGAAAGTTGTGAAATAATAAAGATGCCACAATGTGCAATGTCTATTTTGCATACTTTTCCGCATTCGTGCATCGAATATCTCGGTGAACATGTTTAAGGGCTGGTTTCTTTTCACAAACCAACAGATAAAAATTCGGTAGCAAGTAAGGTTATTCAATCCGTAATCCACGCCAATATTCGACTGACAATCGACCTTATTTCCGATCCTACTGAAATTCAATGAACATGATCGCTATGGAACAAAAACGAACTCCAAAATAACCCAGAAGCAACTTGACAACCATCAGGTTAACGGCTTAGTGACTCCAGTTTTACGTTTTAAACATGTTTCATTTGGGGTAACTATGAGAAGAACCTTTAAATAACCGACAAACAACCATTATCGAACAACTATTGATATTCGGAGTTACCTTCCCTTTTGGTTGAAAAGATCCGTTGCTTTTCAGCTACAATCGGGTTGTTTTTGGCCAATTGTCGACGGTCGCTTGTCGGTTACATTACTGTTACGGTCAAGCAACTGAAAATGAACCTTATAATGACAATTACCTGTAAGTGATGTGCTACGACAATCAATGTAACGATAGGATTATTCCGCGAGGATGACGACGGATCGAAATCACGACAGGGTTCATTAGTATATACAGGAATGGAAGCTGCAAACCAAATCTATACTCCGTAAGTCTGGCAACACTGCCTCGACTCAGTAGACCCGGCAACCCCTCGTCTCCCTCCCTCAATCTCTTGGCATATTCCCCACCGTCATCCCCGCACTTACCCCATACTATTCACTGTACGCGCAACGCCCACCCTCCAACGTCAACCCGCATCTGCATCTGCATAGTCAAACCCTCTACATTGCCTACTATTAACTGGAGAGGAACTCTGTGCTCACAGCCTTCTCGTCTGAAACAGTTCTACGATCCCCCTTTCACATCCTCTCAGCACCAGCAGATGTACTCCACCAGACTATACTCGCTCTCTGTCTCTCTGTATCTGTCCCGCTACTTGCATACCCATCGCAACGACGAACCGGGGCCAACCTCCTTTCCTCCCAACGTCCTCCAAAACACTGTTAATGGCATGTATCGCGAAACCACGCGTTTTGGGATTAATGAGTTGACATTAAACGGTTCTATTATTCTCCCTCTCCCTCTCCCTCTCCCTCTCCCTCTCCCTCATAACCTCATAAAAAAACACCGCTAATGGCATGCATTTCGAAGCCCAGCGAATATACGGACCTACCGAGTAAAAGCACACGGCACCTCGCGAGCATGATCCTAATTTAACCGCTTCCACCTAGGGGACCATTCTAAAAAAAGACTAAGAGTAAATACTATTTTGTGTGAATAATTATCAGGTTGATATATAAAGACACATTTTGGTATTAATGAATTAACTGCTCATATTAGAAACTGTGCACAGAAAATGCCGTTTTTATTAATGCTGAAAATATTACGACTCCCTGCAATTTGCAAATTATATTTAGTGTACAACTTAATTTTTCCGTTTTTATACAACCTCACTACTACTATTTTTATAGCTATACAACCGCACAAAATAGTAGTACATACGATGGCGACCGATAAGCAGCACATTCGGCACTGCATTCTCTACGAGTTCCAACAGGAAAAAAAAGCAATCGAAGCATGCGATTCGATTTGTCCTACTGTCGGTAATGATGTCATATCTTATGATACGTGTAAATGTTCGTACACGCAGACGCTTTAAAAATACTGATTTCGATCTTAGTAATCAGGAACGTCCTGGACAGCCTAAAAAATTTGAAGATGATGAATTCCAAGAATTACTCCACGGAGACACAACGCGAATCCAAGAAGAGCTTGTAGCTCAGTTAGGAGTCACTCAAGCAGCTATCTCCAAACGATTACACGTAATGGGAAAAATACAAAAGGTAGGAAGATGGGTTCCATACGATCAGATCAAACATAACTTTGGTCAACGAATGAACACGTGCTTTTCGCTGCTCGCCAAGCACCAAAAGAAAAACTTTTTGTCGAAAATTGTGACGGGAGATGAAAAATATATATATATTTTTACTAATCTCAAACGCAAAAAGTCATGGGTGGATCTATAAAAATCCATACGAAGAAGGTTCTCTGGATCTGATGGGATATGAAGGGTTTATTATGAGCTCTGTTTTGAGCTTTTGGAAAGAGGTCAAACACTACAGCCATACATATTTTATTATATTGAATATTTAAAAAAAAGGGGGAAAAATTAAGTTATACACCTATCAGTAGCAAAACTGTAGAAAAAGGTACATTATTATTACCAATGAATACTGTAGTTGATCAAAATATCGCACCGCATATCGAAATTTACCTAGTCCTTTGAATAATCAACAAATCTCTTTTATTTCTTGAGATAATTCAATTTGAAAGCATGGCCAAAACTAGTGACATGGCATGTATCATTCACTTTTCATGTGCAATCCTCATTCTGACGTTTTATTTGTTTATTGATGTTGATTTAGGTATTCTATAAGCTTTCAAATGCACGCCATCGATTTTCTTTTAATACCTTATCAGATATCCCAAGGTGTGGGATTACTTAACTCACTAAAGCAACTGTAGTTTTGATAGCTTGTATTAACTCTGTCTATCGAAGAAACAGTTAAGTAATTTTTAGAATCAAGAATTGAGTTAACGTTCCGTTATGGATTAAAAATGAAAATGTGAAGAGTGCGTCAGTCAAGTAACAGTAATCAACTCTACTGTTTCATTCTTATGTACAGTCATCAACTTATTAATAACAGTTCTTTGATCAATGTTCCCCCATATTTCTGTAATATAGTTGCACATTCAGGTCAACGATCAATCTTTCGTAGTTGATCCTATCCGTGGAATATCAGTTACTGTATGAATCTTACTCAATCATAATATTGGTGAGCTCGCTGCTGTAACTTTAGACAACTTAGTCTATCGAACATGCAGCTTACCATTTTTCGTTCTGTAAACAAGCAACGTATCTGTGACCGTGTAAAACGCGTTTTTCTGTGACATAAAATTTTGACATATGAACAGTGCGTCAAGTAAACCTAGTCCACGGCAATACTAGTTCTTTCGCCCAATATAACGCAATGTTTTCGTAATATAGTTGCACATCCGTGCCCATGTCAAGAATCAAACTTTCCCAGTTGATCCTAACCGCGAAATATTACTCACTGCATAAATCTCCATATTCCTTCATAATGTTCGTAAACGCGCTGCTGTCACTTCACCCGCGGATTAGTCTCGCTCCAGAAAGCGAGACTGCCTTCGTCACCAAGCGCACCAGAGAGTATTTCCTACAGTAGAAGAAGGGCGAAAGAGGAGTGCTGGAGGGAAAGGAGGGGTAAGGGGGTCGCGTTTGAGCGGCTCTGGTCTCATCCCCTTCAGGTGAAAGAGGGTTGATCTAGCGGAGAAGAGTAGAATCTGTGAAGCCCGGTGAGACTCGTCGGTGGAAGTTGTAACGAATTGCGAGGATAGGACTGTGACTGAGGCCCGCGCGCCGTCTCTCGTAATTATGCTCGTCAGATTTTCGTCGGGCGAGCTTGTTAGCCGGAGAAAAGCGCTAGAAGAATGCCGAGGTGTCACGTTTCCCGTCCCCTCCCCAAAAACAGACGTGGAATGGCGTGTTAATGGATTTCACGAACTCTCTTGGTGAAGCGCGTGCGCGCGGCTTCCGTGTTTCTCCAGCAGCATGCGCCACAGTCATTCGTAGTTAGTCGCTGCCGTCTCGAGGTCCCCGACGTAATTAGTCGCCGGTTGGAACGGGCAATCGGTGCTAGTGGGGCCGGCGTCACCGCCACCACCATCATCGCCGAAGGCTAATTCGGGACTCATCGTTCGTCGTTCGATAAACAAACATAAATACGCAATTACGAGTTGAATTAACGAGGCACTTCCCCCCTCTCCCCTAACCTACCCTACCCTCTCTTGCCGTGGCATCCACTACTACATCCGGAACTGTCGATGGGCGAAGTGGGAACCATGATTGAGTAATCTCAGCCTTTCCAACTTTCTTCTTCCTTTTTTTCTATCTCTCTCTCTCAAGCAGCCAAGACTGTTCTTCCCTTGTTGCGTGGCTTCCAATGTTCACCTAGAGATTCGATTATTCAACGCTATTAATTTGATGGAGTTCCAGAATTATAGATATAGGAGTGGCCGTTGAATGC
The DNA here is from genome assembly GCA_964016905.1 of Perithous albicinctus. Lineage (NCBI taxonomy): Eukaryota > Metazoa > Arthropoda > Insecta > Hymenoptera > Ichneumonidae > Perithous > Perithous albicinctus. The sequence continues at coordinate 4,688,238 of OZ024697.1, forward strand.
ATTTTATTGCACTTTTTTAAAGTGGAATTTTGGGGGGGGGGGTTAAAAAGTTTACTTTGTTTTGCGACAATTTATTTTTGAGACAAATAATTACGAAAATAAAATATCAAATGCTAAATAATCATTTGTAAGAAACGAATTTATTACTTATTTAATAAGATAATACTTTACGAAGCCTTGAAATCTAATTTCGAAAACTTATTTTCTATATTGTGTGGTTAAAAAATGCTGTCTGTATATTTAAAAATCCGAAATAATTGTCGCGACTATTTAATAGTCAAAACTAATTAATGCAACTATACAAATAGTCGCTTGCACCATTAGTTGTCATAAAAGAAAGTTCCACTTTAAAAATGCCATTGATTGCAGAAGTTAGACACTACATTCTTCCACCGTTTCTACTCTGCTCTGACGTGAAAAATCAATTATTAATAGTGATTATTTTGCGGGATAGCTGTGATATCACATCGGTTAGTTAATATTTCAATCGACGAGTGGATTCATTCAGTATCCTGGGTTCAGTCTTCTTACTTATTCATGAGGAGTGGATTTATTCGAATAAATACCGTCAGCCTGATTTATTAATGTAGTATAGTTCACAAATGGCTATTCGAGCTCAGACTGAATCTCTTTAAGAATTTAAGCCTCGATTTCACCTTTGATCCTTTAGCACTTTTGAATTCAGTCCTAATCACTGATATTTATATAGGCGATATTGTCACAAAGTACTTTAAATTCTAATAAAATTTAACTTTTGATTGGGAATTTGTGTGTAATACCATTCTTATTAATAGGGTAGACGTACCATTTGTGTTGACTTTATGCATAATCATTTAACGATAAGTTGTAAATATATCCATACGAGTATATTAAAAGTTCATCGATATTATCCGAAACTTATAAGGAATCGAATTATTATGAAAAGAATTTGATTTCAATCGTAATTAATCGAGGAAAAATTAAATAACCAGCCAACACCTGTTTTCACCGCTACCTATTTCAGGCAACTTGAAATATCAATAATTATTGGGAACACTATAAAGTCAGCGAATCTAGCGGAATAATGTTTTATTCGAAACATGAAAATAGTTAACTCAATAAACAATATTTTCTGATAGATTAAATATTACTATCGATAACACAACGAAAAATGTATTCTGATAGAGAACAAGGTAACTGTCGATAATAGCTAAGCCGCGATTATGTCTAAACCTTTCATTAAATTTATTAACCTTCGTTTCTGTCGTTTCTCCTTTTTTTTCGTTATCGTTCCTTCAAATTTTCAACTTTAATCTTATTTAAATCCATTCTCGCTATTATTTCCTCTTTTCTAATTCCCTTTTTTATCTATTCGTTTTTTTTGTTTTATCTTTGACCTTAATTATCTTAATCCATTTATCAAACATAAATAAACAAAGCGTTTATTTAAGAATATATTATTTTATAGTTATGTAATAATATTAAATCGAAAACTACCACTAGGAACAGAACTGACCAAAAAATGTTAATACCTGGTGCCAAATGTGGCCACAAATGGTACAATGATACTTTCGTTGTCCTATTTGTAGCTAGATCGTGTTTAGAGTATATTATAAGTTATTCTTTACGAACTTACATTTTAATCGAGAAAACAAAATTTACTTTGATAATTTATACACGATTGTGTTAAGAATTAGGCGCAATAAGTGAATATCAAAGGCTTACTTACCAACCGACTGCCAAACGCTGTTCGCATCGATTAGCCAGATTTTCCGAGGTGCTCGATATTTTGACATATTTTTTCGACGCGTCGCTAAGAAATGAGTCGAAAGCGGCAAAATGTGTGGTCAACCTAATTCTCATTTCACTACGCTACCCTAGTAGTATACTTTGATCTCAATAAATCTTAACCCTAGAACTCACTGTATAGAGCCGAAAACGACCCCAGACGATATTCAAACTGCGCTCCAAAAGTAGAATTTGACATTATCAAGTCGGGACCTGAACGATAATTTAGTTCAACCATCTCACGATGTGTGCAGGCCGGTAATAGCCGTATTAAAAAAAAAGCTCCAAAGTGGAACTATTGCTTCCTCATTATTTTTTACTTCTTACAAAGCTACCTATACGAGGAATTATGTTGACTAACTTTGGCTTCCTCATTTTCGACACTTTCTATTCAAGTTTTATGCTAAATTTTGGATCGTTTGCGTGAACCGTTCTCCAATAATACCGTTTTCAAAAAAATTTCGAAAAAGCAAATTTCTATAAAACCTTAACCGCTTCATAGACTTTGCCAAAAATCAGTGTCAGACATTGACACACTCTATTTAAGTCTTATGCTAAAATTTAGATCAGTTGCTTGAATCATTTTCGAGTTACCCATGTAGGTTTTGCCGATAAAACTGAAACGGCCAATACTCGGGCCAATGTTGGGGTGACGATTATCGACTTCGCAACGATAGGCCAATGCTCGACCAAGTATTGACTCGCCAACTGTTGAATTGTCGATATTAGGCCAATGCTTTGCCAAGTATTGACCTGCCAATTGTTGGCTTGTCGACAGTAGGCCAATGCACGGTCAAGTATTGACTCGAGAATTGTTGGTGTGTCGATATTAGGCCAATGCTCGACCAAGTATTGACTCATCGATTGTTGGTGTGTCGATATTAGGCCAATGCTCGGCCAAGTATTGACTCGCAGATTGTTGGTGTGTCGATATTAGGCCAATGCTCGGCCAAGTATTGACTCGCCGATTGTTGGTGTGTCTATATTAGACCAATGTTCGGCGAAGTATTGACTCGCCGATTGTTGGTGTCTCGATATTAGGCCAATGCTCGCCCAAGTGTTGACTTGCCAATCGTTGGTTTACCCATTCGAGGCCAATGTTCGGCCGAGGATTGACTTGCCAATTGTTGATTTCCCCATTCAAAGCCAATGATTGGTCGCGTCCTTAAAATTATTATTTAAAGTATGAATCTATATATTCGAAAGTAGAATTTACACCGGTAATCTGAGCGAGTGACAAACAAATATAGTTCGCAGAATGGTATATAAGAAGATGTTCAAACAATACAGAAGTTATGTAACTGTATATTTCAACACCAGCGTAGCCGAGTGGGTAAGATCGTGGATTACAAATCGCAGAGTCGCAGGTTCAAACCCTGTCATCGACCAAAAAATTTATTCCGAAATTTGACCCATGAGGGTAACAAAACATGACTATAAAGTAATTCAGAATGATAAGAAAGCAATCAAATGTTGTGCAGATCGATATTTATTTATTAACATTCTTATTAATTTCTCGTATGCGATACTCGGCCGTTTCCCGTATGTGATACTCGGCCGTATCTCGTATGCGAGACTCGGCCGTTTCTCGTACGCGATACTCGGCCGTTTGTCGCATGCGATACTTTCTCGTATGCGATACTCGGCCAACTATTGTTTGCCAATGTCGCGCCGGGCTTATCATCCAAAACTCGGGCCGATGATCGGGCCAATATCATATGCCAATGTTGGCCATCTCGGCACCGAGATTGGGCCGATCATCGGCCAAGTCCGATCACCCTATATGGGTAGGGCATTTAAAAAAAAAAGATTCGAAAATATCAAAACTCCATAGAACCCGAACTGCTTTATCAATTTTGTCGAAATTAAATTCCAAACAACATTGAACGTATCTTCAGTTATGAAGAACGATTCAGCTAAATCGTGGAACTTTTACGAAAGTTAAAGCGACCACGCCCTTTTTTTAAATTCGAAATTATAAATATATAATTTTATATTATATATAAATTTTGTCAAAAATCACAACATTCAAAGACGGACAACTAATTCACTTGCGTGCCAAATTCCAGTCCTATCGCTCGGACGGTTACTGAGTAAGCGGCGACTAAATTTTTGCAGCCCTGCACATACACACATACATACTTACGGACATTTGTTCAAGCCCACTTTTCTGGACGTATTGGACAATTCTAAGTATACTGACATGAAATTCTCGAAAAAAATGTCACGTAAACAAAGCTTCCTCTATGAGGAAGCAGAAACGAAGGGATTCATGTGCGGGAAACCCCATTTAGTGCTCATAGAACCTTCATACGTAGAAGAAACGCGTAGGGTCGAGATCGACCTCAGTCATGAGTTAGAAGGTAGAAAAAAAATGATGCATGAGGTGTAGGGTTAATATTTACTGTTAATAGAGAGGCTGGGCAGAAACGGTACGTCAGTGGTCACAAATAGTACGTCTACAATGGTTGTCAGGCTACTACGATTTCTCTGAGTTGTACACGACTCTTTAAAGGAATACCCCCGTCGGACATTTTTTTTTTTCTAGAATATTTTATTTATTTTCACACATTATGATTTGTTTCTCTTGCAAGTTTTGTTTTCGACTTCTAAAAAACTGCATAAGAATATGTCCCATGGGTGTTTGGCGGAAAGTGAGTTATTCTTTTGTAAACTAATTATCATACATTTTTTTAAATCTTAAGCAAGGTTTCATAAACTTGGTTTCATCTGCTTTAATGCCAAGTTTCATTTGAAAATGTGTATAAACAATGTTCGAACTCTTGATACTCGAATGACCTGATTGTTTAAATAAGTATATCTATGTCGAAGGAGGTTCGGTTTGTGAAAGGTTGAAATTAATGAGGAAACAATGTGCAAAGTTCAACTTATCAACTTAAAAAAAAAATCTAAAGCTGTGAAAATGTCTAAGCTTTTCTCATAATTGAGAAGTGAAACGAAGCAAATTACTCGATGGATTCGTAAAACATTTTGAATTTTGAATTTTGAATGTGCCTCTTCACGTTCACCGGAATCTCCGGTGTAATTTCAAAGAAATTAACCTTGACTTCTAAAAATTAACTTCTAAAAAATTGCATAAGGATATGTCATATGGGTATTTGGCGTAAAGTTATTTTTTTGTAAACTAATTATTGTGCATTTTTTAAAATCTTAAGCAAGGTTTCATAAACTTCGTTTCATCTGCTTTAATGCCAAGTTTCATTTGAAAATATGTATAAACAATTTTCGAAATCTTGGTACTCGAATTTCACCGCTGAAGGATCGTTAAATCTTTTGCACGCAGTTTAAGATACATGAGAAAAAGGTCGATTATAATATTTCCGAGTTTCAATAAACCTCGGCCTTTCCAACTTTTCGATACTTCTTTCTTTTTTTTATCTTTCTCAATCTTCCATTCAGCGCCTGGTGACACTGCGCCTCTTTATTCCTCAATTTTTTTCGCGCGGCTTCTCGGGTGTGCGATGGTTTCAAACATCTTTTTCAATCTCCGTTTTTTCTTACTTCGTAATAATTCTTTTTGTCGCTTTTTTACATGTTTGCTCAGCATCGTGCACTTATTTTCCTTCGATACGTATGAAACCTTGTGCTTTAACTATAAAAAGACTTTTCAAAAAGTACAATAATCTTCAATCGCCGTGACGTTTCAAACTTTGTCCGGTACATATAACCGGTACGATACCGGTCTTTATATCGACATTGTAATATAATTAACTATTAATTACACGAAAAAAAATATGGCAGGAATATAATTAACAAAAAAGCTAAAGTTGTTAATTTGTTTCGAAGTTTTAATTATATTTTCCAGCAATCTGTGCTCGAGGTATGAAAAATAATTTTACTCACTTTAAATATGGTATTTCAATACTCATTACCCAAAATTATCAGCTTTTGAAACTTTTATCGCGGTAATCAAGTTTTAGGTTGGTAAAAAAAAAGTTGTAGCTCCAATGAGTTGGAACGATTGTATTTAAATAATATAAGCCTCTAAAAATAGCCTTTTTAAAAAATTATGGAAAAAGAAAAGTAGCACTCCGATTTTGCACTATTCTTTTGCTTCCTCATAGAGGAAGCTTTGTTTTCGTGAAAAAAAAAAAAAAAAAATTCTGAGATTTTCATGTCAGGACACTCAGAATGGTCCAAAAGGTCGAGAGAAGTGGTTTACAAAAAATATCCGGATGAATGTGTGTGTGGCTGGCATGCAAAATTCAAACCTTCATATCTCAAAAATTGCTTTAACAATCGAGCTGAAATTTAGCACATATATGAAGCAGATGGACGACTATATTTGTGAAAAGATTCAAAAAAATTCAAACGTATGTTCAAATGTTATTCAAATTTGCATTTTTCGAAAAATGTTTGTTCGCGCTCTAGCTGCCACAAATTTTTTACAAATAAAGCTATGTCAAAGGACAACTGGTATTGAATTTGACTTTTCGATACTGCTACGAAAAGCGCCACTTTCGTTCTGCAAAACTTCCACGAAAAGTGCCGCTTTTCATGCACGAGTTACAAAAAAGTTTTTTCACCCTACTGCCCTGATGAAAATATTTCTCTGAAAATATCAGAAAATATCTCTAAATTTCTATCACTTTTCGCATTTTACAGAGAAAATCATTACTATCTCTGAAACAATATTCCAGATTGTTCTGAAAATTTCTGATTACCATGCCAAATTCTTTGAAAAACTATTAACTTAGTTGATATTTTATGCCGGGTTTTCTTTTATATTTAGAATACATTCTTAGAAAAAATCTATTAAACCGAAAATCTAAGTCTAAATTTATTAAACCTTAAGTCTCTCTGCTAGAAAGGAGAAAACTCGTTAATTTTCTGAAATTCTTTGAACTCACGTTATCCGAGAGAAGCAAGCTTTTCAGAAATTCATAATTCATATTTTCTCTGAGAAAGTCCACTCGGATTTTCTTTCAACATACCTTATCCGATAAAATCAAAATTTTCTACAATTTTTCAAAAAACACTCAATTTCTCTGATAAATTATAACTGTTGGAATTTGTGCGGAGAAAATTGCAGAGGTTTTCAGCAAATATCAGAGAAATTCCTAGTCTCATCCCAGAATGTTATCCTTTGTGATAGTGGAATTAACCTCCTAAACGTTCTACTCGATAAAACAATATTTGCACGTAGTTCGAAGCATTCCAAATCTTAATTTATTCATTAAAAATTGATTCTTTTTTCAAGTTAACATACATTTCTTATTCTTATATCTCCGTATTGCATTGAGTCACCTAAAAAAAAGACAAATTCTTTGCATCATCTTGCAACAAAATAAAACCTTTTTTTTTTTGCAAAATTATCATATTATGAGTTATTTTATTATATTACATTTCATCAAAGTTAAACATCTATTTAAAAAAAAATCAATAGATAAGAAAAGCTTTCGTGCTTGTTTTAAGGTGACTAAAATGTACCCTTAATGGTTGCTATAATTCCGACTATTTCTTTGAGTGCCCTTTATTTTTCTCTCCACGTACATGATACAGTTCTGTTTATTCGCGGTGCGAGCACTTGCTCGTGCTTGGGGCTCACACTCGTATAAAATTAAAAAGGGGAGAGTTGAAACGAAAACAATAAAGAGGTAAGTGTGTGAAAGTATAAGGGGAGCAGCTAGTCTGTGAAAAAAGAATACAAGTGAAAGAAGCTTGAAGCTACGTAGCTGAGTACGGTATTGTAACGTAAAGGTAGAACACAGTCGTAGGTGACTATCGGAACGTGGCACGCAAGGGCGGGTGGCACTGCAAACTATCCGTATGCGTCGTGTTGGGGGTGCTAAGGGGCTGTAAAGCAATGCCCCCACAGTCACGGTGACCTGGTTACCTAGTCCATATCTACAGTGACCCCTCACCTCTCGCCCGCTCAACCTTCACCCACTCGTACTTGCTCCGGCTCCTGTTTCGACAAGGCCACACACTGGTGCGATTTTTCTCGCACTCTTTCCATTTTACATCCACTAGCAACAATGCGTGCTCAAGAATGTTTTTTTTGCAGACTTTTTGTAGACTGTAAAAAAAATGTAAACCTATTTAAGTATCTAAGCTTATTGTAGTCGTATGACTTGAATTATCGGGGTGAGTCGCACACATTCGTGATTGGCCCTAACATCGGCTTCAGTTTTCGATATTTCGATGTGTCATGCCTTTTTTAACAGTGGATGACAGTAAAACAGGTCGACTATAATTTCAACCTGGTGAATGCAATATCTAACACGGTTTACACGTACTAACGAAGAGAGAGAAATTAAGTATTGATAATTATAAAGGTACATTTTTTTTAATCTCACAAAACTGTATAAAATATGATATGAGTTTCATTTACTTTTTTCATTTTTTTTGCATCCTCATAGAGGAAGCTTTGTTTTCATGAAAATCTTTTTTTGCTTCGAGATTTACATGTTAGGGCACTCAGAATGGTCCAAAAGATGGAGAAAAGTCGTTTAGAAACAATTGCCCGGATGTGTGCGTATGTGTGTGCGCTTTAACTTTCGTAAAAATTCGACACTTTAGGTAAATAGTTCTTCAAAACTGAATATACGTTCAATATTGTTTGGCATTGAATTTCGACAATATCGATAAAGCTGTTCGGTTTTTATGAAGATTTGAAATGTTCGTATTTAAAAAATATGAGAATGGTTCAAGTGGCTGATATAAAATTTGGCATAAAACTTAGTTTTCAACTTTGCAATTATTTTTAGCAATGCTCAATTAAAAAAGAACATTCGAAAAAAAAATGGAAAGTTATGTATTATTAATGTTTATGATGTGTATATATTTTAAGCATTACATCTCATACAGTAAAAACGAAATTACAATTTCTGCAGTTTTAAGTCAAATTTCCTGTCGAATAACATCCACTTAAACGTTTTGCTAATTTGATACTATTTTTTGAAGTTTCACAAAAAAACATACAAAAATGATTTCTAAAAATGTTGTTTTTTCCTTGTACAATATTTATTTTCTTATTTGCCACAAAAAGAATATTTGTCACTTCTGGTTTAATACATTTTTAAAAAATTAGTTAACAATTTTTTCTTTATAACTTTTTTTTTAACAAATAATAATTTGTACATATGGCTACTTTTTTTCTCACTTCTAACTTAAAAAACAAAACTGTGTAAATTCAACAGATTTTAATTCTGTTGCTTCTAATTTCCCAAAGAAAAATTGTGTAATGGCTAAATTTACAAAATCTTTGTTACTTTTCAAATCGAACAGAAAAACCCGAAAAACATATCCAAAAAATATTTGTCAATTCGAAAATTCACACAAAAAGCGTTTATCATATAATAAACAATTATAAGTATAAAATCTCGTTTATGTATCACACGCACACGCACACGCACACGCACACGCACACGCACACGCACACGCACGTGAAATAACGGCAGCTCAAGTGAAGTCCCCTTTCATCCTCTGTTAGTAACGGCTGCCGCGGTGGCGTAGCGCGCGCGGGCTTTCGCTATCGATTTGTCGGGAGAGTGAATAGTAGGTATCCGCGTGGCCGATTACATGATAACGCTCTGGCGTGAGAGTCGACGGAAAGCCCCATTCTCGTTCCCACAGGAGCGAAGCTACGATGGGGAGGCGTACGCGTCGATGGGGGAGCATTGAAGATCCCATTGGTGCGGAGGAATACTCCTTGGGAATGCGTATATAGTCTCGTTCTTCACAGTGTTCCTCCAATAGCTTCCGCTCGTCTTCTACATCGCTGATCATCGCGACCAACATGCGGCACACCAGGAAATTCCGGCATCCGCTCGTTCGCAAACCAAAGCAACAAAAAAGGAAGAAAGTGTGGGAAAGATAGCTGGAAAATGAGGGAAATCTCTACCCATTTGCGATAGTGATATGCGCCCTTTTTGTTATCCGCTGACCTATACCCTCGATTCGCCACACACCATTCTCGTCGGCCTTACTCCCACTACGCCTTCCGGCTTTCCCGCTCTTATCTAATTTAGCTTCGGGACGATTTCAATCGCTTCGGCTATGCTACCGGATTCGAACTGCTACGTTGGTTACCGTGGAAACCATTCTCTCTTATTTCGTCTCTTTTGCTTTCCTTTCAATCATAGGAAAATCGTGACTCTACTACTAAGTTCTTAGAATCTTAAAGACTGTCCTTTACGATACACTGTAAAAAAGTTCAACAACTGATCTAAAATTTTTGTAAATTTTAAGCTTTTTAAATTTAGTTATTTATTATAAATTTGGTTTATATACTCATTTAAAAAATGTATTTATTGCTTAAAAGATGAAACAACTCCCTTTAAAAAACATGATATTTTGGCATACGCGTATACCGGAAAATTATATAGACGCAAACATTTATACACAATACAAACAATACAAAAATATTTGTTTGGAAAATATATTATATCTAATTAATCACTGTGAAAATAAATATGTATTTTTAGATGCATTGAACAGTGAAATCTAAACTGAAATTTGAATAGATTTGACAGAATGTTTTTGTTCACAAATATCCTCAGAACATTTTTTTGTACATTTTACAACGGTTTTTTTGTCAATTTGTAGTTAAAGAAAAACTACAAAAATAATTTTTTTCAGAACTTTATATTTTTATGTTACGACATATTTTTTATTATTCTGACAAAAAAACAGCTTTCGAAGCAAATTAACAAAACGAGATTTGTTAATTTGCTTCGAAAGCAGACATTCTTAACCTAATAATTTGTATCAGATTAATGGCGATAATTTCTTTTAAGTTATACCACTTATGTACCTTTGATGTATTCGGTAATACCACCATTTTGTATAAAGTAAAATCATAAGTCTTTGAGGAATTCATTGTATATATTTGATGCAGTGCAAGAGTTTAGTTTATGCGTGTTAATTTTCTTCCAAAGTTAAAGCCCAGTAAGAACTTTAACATTACTTCAACACGAATTTAACAAGAATTTTCCTCTCAAATTGCACAATCTTTGTACACTGTTTTCACTTAAAGTCTATTTCCATAAAACACCAAAAAAAATCGATTCGAAATAAAAATCTGGTTATCTTAGCAATTTGCACACAGATCGAATAAATTATGAGTAACACTTATAGAAAACAAAAAAATTTGGGCATAAAGTCAGTGTTGAAAATATTTGCAAATTTTAAATACTTGAATTTTCATTCATCAGCTTGTACAGGTAATTTAATACACAAGTGAAATTAAATTACAAAACTTTGATATTAATCTTTCTAACTTTCGAGATATTTGGTATAAACTCCTTTAATTTGACGTGTATATTAAATTTAATACACCAGTTTATGTACGAAAGCTTCTAGTATCTATAATGAAAGCTTACAGTAATTTTTGTCAACAGCCTTCCCTTAATTATAAAGATGTTTCAATTACTTTGATAATACATTTTCAGATGTATGAGTGTCGGTAAGTGTTTGTTACTGTATATGTAAAAAATAATTGCGTAGTAAATATATAATAGGGTAACCCAAAATAACTCAACGATGCTTTTTCTATTCACTCTTCTTCGGGAATTGAATTCAAATAGCCTTAAAATAACGATCCTAAAATGAAAAAAAGAAAAAAAATCATTACCCGTGGCGTGATCGCAACACGTGACGTTCTCATGACGATTGTCACTGGCGTTGATGATGCTGTTGTAATGATACATGGTAATGAGACTGAAGTTATGCAAAACTGAAAAAGAATGTGGAGACTTGAGATTGTTTAATGATATGCAATCAAATTCATGAAATGTTTGCAGGTTTCTTTTTTCATTTCATTTTGAAATTGTACGTTTGTACAAGCGTACACAGGTGTGAAAATTAATACCAACTCATTTACTTCCTTAAAAAAGTAGCGGGTAAAATATTTCGCATTTTCGATACAAGTATTGTTGTCGGTTTATTCGTTCTCCAATTGGCTGTTGGGTTACCTGAAACTCGCGGTAAGGAGCAACTTCAGTTGTGTTATTGTAGTTTAACAGTTCTCGATGGCGCAAGTTTTGAAGGTTGGTCGATGTTATTTCGAAGTCAAGATTAGAGAAAAGCAGTTTAGCAATTTGGCAGAGAGGTAGAGGAAGAAGCAGAGACACTGCTAACAAAATGTGTAAGTTGATGTACGAGGCTGTAACTTTTCATGCGTATACTATCATATTTCATTTAATGTACAAATTGTGATGTAAGATTGATGTAGTTTTACACCAAAATAGAAATACAATATTAAAATCGAAGTACTTTCTAGATTTTTAATATACCGCAAATAATTACTTGTATGTCACTTTTGTGTATCAAATTCAATATACCATTTTATGCAGATAAACTTCCAATACAGCTACGTTGTACGTTAAATTTCATGGATTTCTTTATAATGTAAGTAAAGGCAGATACTGAGGAAGAGACAGCAGAGGTAGAAGGAGATGTAGAAAAAGCGAGACACTATCGATCAAATTTGTAAGTAATGCTCGCGACTGGAACTATTATACATAAACTGGTATATTAAGTGTAATGTACAATTTTTCTGTAAAATTGATGTTCTTTTACAGTAAAATTAAATTACATTATTAAAACTAAAGTACTTTAAAGGATTTAAACATACCGTAAATGAATTATACATCACACTTATGTATGAAATTCAATATACCATTTTAAAAAATAAAGAAAAGAAAGATCATCTCGGTGCAACGAATATTTTATTTACTTCCATTGTTCAATAATTAGTTTTACAGAAAAATGTTCAGATGCAAAAAAATGTAATAAAATGATGTAAAATAAATTGAGAAATGTGCGTATGAGCTAGTTTGTTAAAAAAATCGGGTTTTAATTAAAATCATGAAAAATTATAAAAATTTTATGAAAAATAAACAAATAGTGGGGACTATACGAATTCACAATTTCGGAGGTATGATTGGGTCTGAATTTGCTTTTCTTTAAAATCTTAACCAGCTATGAGTAAGAAGTGTTCAAATTAACATCACTTCTGGGTTGAAGCAGTGTTCCCTTTTTTCTTCGATATTGGAGTTGAAAGCAAAACACCAATGGCTTTTGGTACTTTACCTGAAATGTGAAAATCAGTTCTTTTTTCATTTTTATTTTTTACATTCAAGGTAAAGTACTAAAAATAATGGGTGGTTTGCTTTCAATTTCCATACCAAAACTATATTTAATTCATAGAAGGTACACAGTTAATTATAGTGCTGTTTCTTTCAAAAGTTATTATGCTTTCGAACGGCACAAAGAGACAGAAAAATGTCTGTTTCTATAAAAATCTGGATGTCGACATTTTTTTGGATTACAATACATTCTCTTTTATATACGCTGTATGTAATTCGAAAGCAAAAGAATGTAGAGGTTGCTCAAAGCTATTGAAATTTTCGAATCAATCGTTGTTCCGTTACTTTCATTTGAAAATTTCACCGAAGCGAAGGTCAGCTTTAAAAAATCATTTCGATATATTAATGTTTAGAAGTGCTCAAGAGTTCAACATTTTTGAGTCTGCATCGAATATCGTGAATTCTTTTTCTTCACATTTTTTCTTAACCAAGATTTTATTAATTTGATATAAGAAGAATGTTTGTACAAATACTTACGTTCATACTTGGGATTTGGAGGTCGCTGATGAGCATATGTATAAAATTGAAATTTTTCTTTTTCGAAAAGACTTCGCTCAAAACTTTAGAGCTCTTATTAAACTTTGTTTTACGGTTAAATAAAACAAAATAATCCTAATTCCAATTCTGAGCTTAGAACAGCGCTGGTTGTCTTTTGGTTGAATTTTCAGAATCGACCATTAACCAACGTTTCATCATGGCCAAGAATGTTTGGTTGATGGTTCAATTCGAGAAATTCACATATCGAGTTAAAAATGTCTCCCTTCATTTTCTATTTCAACATCTCATTATTTAATACACAATTTTGTTTTATATCGATAGAAAAAAGCTTCAGATATCTCGTATCATTTTCCCCCCCATTTTTCAACAGCTTTTTTTCGAAGACAATGTATTTAAAAATACGACTCAAACGTCCGCCGACTCTCGGTCAACGCTCAAAAATGTTGATATCCAAGACAGAATTTTTGAGAAAAATTTCAAATTTTTTAATTGGAGCGAAAAAATTATAATTAAAAAAATTAATAAAAAAAAAAATGGCATATATTTTTTCGCGAATATAGAATAGTATTAAATATAATCGAGCGAATTTGGAGGGATCAGGGTTGAACGCTTTACTTAGTTCGCCAAGAATACCTCATATAAGTGTTTTCTCATATAATTTGCATTAAAGCACATTCCTATAAATCTGTTTATGCGTGTTATGTGCTAACAAAAAAATTTCATAAGTTAAACAAATTAAGATTTTTCCTGCATCACTTGTCTTTCGCTTGACAAAGTCTTTTCAGCAAAAGTGAAAAACCACTTGACAGCTAAACTAAGATATCAAGGGATGTTTAAAGTACGCAATTTTTCTCAGAGAAGAATGCTTGACATTACTATTTCACGACAAACGACTCGCCAGTTTTCTTTAGTGCCAATTAGACGCGTATACCTTACGTACAATACGAAGGGAAATGACTAGACGCTCGTCGCGAACAGTGGCTGTCGAAGTGGATGAGGCCTAAAGACTACGGCAGACTAGCCGCTCACTCACTAATGTGCGGCTCACTCGCTCTCACTCAACTGCCCCGAGTGGATACTAACGTCGTCTGCTACACTCGAGTGCAACCAGTTACACTTGGTAACACGGGTCGACTCAACCGCCACTTTACCATCGTATGTCTCCTACGTTGATACACAATTCAAACTAAATTGAAATTTGTGTAGTTTTAACAGAAGGATTGTGTTAATTCGACACAAATTTTTCTATCAATTCGCTGTTTTATAAAATAAAATAAAAAAAGTACACACCTAAAAATTGGGTCTTTATACTTTTTACAAATTTTATGTAACATTGACACAATCAAAGGTTTTTTTTTTCATTTTGAAAGAAATCAAATCGTTACTAAGTTATAACATTTTTGATAGGCTGATCAGTCTGTGAAATCAATGAATGACTAATAATTAGGGGTGATGCGACTTCGAATAGAATCGAATATTCGGTAAATCCGAATATTCCAACTTCGAATCGAGTGTTCGGTAAATCCGAATATTCGAACTTCGAAGCGAACGGTCGGTAAATTCGATCATTGTAATCTGAATAAAATTAGAAACGATTCATTACGATTTACTCAATGAACTTAAGTCAGGTTTATGCGCAATAAAATGAAGTCCTCGACGTTTTCAAAAATCGATCGAGTCGAATCGAATATTCGATCATTATTCGCACACCCCTACTAATAATCATAAACTGGACCGTTATTTTTTTTAACTATTTTTTTTACTACTAGAATACATTTCTGTGCAGGTTGAAACAGTAATAACACATTTTTAATTCAATAAACACGTGCGTATAAATTACTATTACATTAACCCTACAATTTCTGTCGTAGCATGTTAACTTTGAACGCTTCTTGTTTTTTTGTAATTGGGTATTTCATGTTAATACAAAACATTTACGTAATTTTTCAATACCATTAGAAATATCGGGATATATTGTGTTTCACCTTAAACAAGCTCATATCATTTTGAACTAAATAACCTATTCCATAAACGGCTTTCATAAACTGGACCAAAAAGAAGAGTTCAGTCAATTTTGATTCCTCATCGAGGAAGTTTTGTTTTGACGAGTTTTTTTGTTTCTTTTTGAGATTTTCATGTCAGAACACTCAAAATTGTCAGAAACTCCGAGAAGGCTAATTCATGTTAGACCTAAATCCATATTACCATAAATCGTGAACTATTCGACAGAATCAGCTGAAATGATAATGACATGTAGAGTACTGGCCAATCTTCACTTGGTATAAATTTTATAAAAATAGCATTTCATTTTTATGAGATTTTGAAAAATGTCGATAAACTCTGTAGCTCCAACAAATTTTTAGCTAGCGGACTTAAACTTTGTATTAAAATTGAACAAAATGATGTGACCTTTGGAATTGAATTTGGGCGAAATCGTTAAAGCGGTTCGGTTTTCATAAGATTTTGAATTTTTCAAAAAAATTACGTTTGCCTCTAACTGACGACAAATCGCAACAAAAATCAACTGAAACTTTCTACAGACGAAAAGTAACATTCGACGCTGCTACGTACCACGTTTGGTGATGATCGGTAAAGCTGCTTGGATTTTACGTTATTTTGGATTTTTCAAAAAAAAATTTGCCCTGGCTTTCGCAAAACTTAAGCAAGTATTCCAAAAAACTTTGTACCTAATGAAAATGTGATGCATCAGTGTTTGTAACGGTGTTTTGTAGTCGTATGTAACGCCGTTTATTTATTTATTTTTCTAAATCATACATTTCTAATTCCCGTAAGTACGAAAATGCAATTGCACATAACTCTCGAATGGCACGATGCATCGAGCTGAAATTTTGCACACAAGTGGAGTATTAACTCCTCTTTAGTTACTGCGATTTCGTACAAAAAATATATACACACACAGATTTCATAACATTTATAAGTTCCCAAAAAGAAGCGCGTGAGCACGCTTACGTTTTCGTGTTGTTGCACAAGTAACTACCAAAATATAGAGGTAAGAAAATGAACAAAAAATACTAGTTAAAAATAAAAATAATGCAAGCCAGAAGTTTGCACATAGCTTTCTCATAAAAATTTACTTTTTACAAAGCTTCCTCTATGAGGAAGCCAAAATTAATAAATTAGCTTCTTCATAGAGGTGGCTTTGCGAAAAATTTAATTTAATGAAGAAGCTATGTGCAAAATTCTACTTTGTATAATTTTTCTGTATGTTAATCTAATCTGAAATGTTCAACGTTAACGAAAAAAAACATAACGTCATTTTTTTCAACCGCAGCTCATTCCAATCTTCGATTATCGGATATTCGCGAAAAACCACAGATTAAAAAATATTCTATAACTCCAAATTCAACAGTTTTTAAAAAAAATTATTTGTACATGAACTTTTTAAAAGAAATCGCAGATGTCAAGGATGAATTTGTCATTTTCCAGATCGATTGATATGGAATGACCCTATTAATTTAATTTATTTTAGGTAATGGTCCAATAAGGGACACATGGACTGAACAATATCGACAATATCTTAATTACAGGAAAACACTACATTAATTGCTACTGTAAAATAAAACGAGTTTTGTTTTATTGCATCTTGATCTCAACATCATATTTAACAAGCGTGGAGGAAGTTTATTTTATTAGCAGAAAAATTGTAGCCGGTCTTAAAGAGTTCTGGGTAAGGATATAAAGTGGATTTTTTTATCAGTTAAAAAAATAGTCCTGTAAAAAATACCATGCTCTTCATTTTTTCTTATGGTGACCAAATATCATGCAATTAATCTCCCGATGCCAATCTGCGAAATTGTAGGATTTTTATTTATTTATTTTTTAATATAATAAAAATGCATCTTCTACGATATTTAAATATTCGAACCCGAACCTTTGTTTACATGATCTAAACACCGTTACAAACAGTAAACCCATGGAATTTCTAATAGAATTATTTTTACAAGAAAAAAATAGAAGACGCTATTTTGTCTGAAATCGATTGCACTGATTTTAGACAAAAAAAAGTATCCTATCGAATTTATTATTTGTTTTAGTGTAAACCGTCAATATTAACCGCACTTGAGTTTTTCATGGATACGCTCCACTAGGCATTATTTGTATGTATAATCACAGTAATTAAAGGGGAGTTAGTACTTCACTTGCGTGCACAATTTGAACACACGCACACGCACACGTCACTTTTCCTGACGTTTTGGGTCATTCTGATTGGGAGTATGCTGACATCTCGAAAAAAACATGTTCACGAAAACAAAGCTTCCTCGATGACGAATCAAAAAGTAAGTGTAATGACCTGCATGATCACTATAACACAACGTCTATTGACTACGGCTACGAGCGAATGAAAGTCTGTGTGTTGCCGCGTCTTCGAGACAGAGAGATTAGACGGTATAAAGTTCGGTGAAAAAAGTCTCAACTTTACGGTTTTATGTCTTAAAAACTATACAGTTGGTATCATTTAAATTTTACATATCGGTCGGCTTGAAGCAGATCTATAACATTTTTAAAATCTTGATTTATATCTTGGAAAACATCTTGTGATCGACCCACCTTAAAGTTGAAACTAGAGGACTTTAGTAGCGAATGTTGAGAGCGAGAGATTTTCGTTCAACGACTTTGGCAATATTCCTTCGAAATTCTGTTGAGACAAACCTGGAACACACGGTATGAAGTGCGAAATGAAGGGTTCCAAATAGCCATCAGACAACTATATTGCCCAAATCAGATGTGCAACAAAGGCAGCAAGCACAGTGATACCAATTTATGAACACAACGTGAGATTTTGTGTATGTTTATGTATGTATACGTTGGCTCACCGCATCTCGCTCTTTGTCTAGGGGTGACGAGGATTACTCAAGGAAATCAGGAAATGATGTATTGTCCCAGTTTGGACAGATGGAGGATTTATTATATTGAAGCTACGCATAGTATATAATATTGCCTCGGAATAAGTGCAACGGTGTATGAGAATGGGTGGTATAACGGTATTGATGAAGAGGCAAATATATTACCCTGCTTTCTATATAGGGCATTCCACCCGGTTTCGACCTGGGTTTGACTCTTGACCCTTCCGGATTGGCTTCACAATTTTTTATATCATTGACATATCTCTAAAGAGCACTAATTTTTTATTTAAAATTTTGTTCGACATGTTTTTACTTACTTATCTATGATTTTTTTAAACAAATTATCGAACGACTCATTTTAAATATCTGAAAAACCTTTTTTGGAAAATAAACATTTTTGGTAACCAAGCCGTAGTGGGCCGACGATTCTTTCTATTTTTTTTTTGGCCTTTTTTCAACAACAACAAAAAAAGGGGAAAAAAATCAGAAAAAATAGTAACTTTACGATGGGCAGCAGCTAGAACATTTTCGCATGTAACACATGATTTTTAGGATTTTTTCAGACTACTCCATTGTATATATATTTTTTAATTTCATAATCAACGTGAAATAACCATTAATAAAAAGATCTAATTTTTTGGAAAAATCTGAAAAAATTCTCAGATTTCGCATAGAATCTTTTTATTTTGTATATGTGGCGTTTCATATCAGTTCACAAAGAAACAAAAATTCCAAACAATTTCTACAAATTAAGTGATATTATTTCAACAGACACCAAATTTCAAAATAAAAATAGTACATTACGATACGAGTGCGTTAAACCTTTTTCTGAGTATAGTGTTGCAATCACACGAGGTAAGAAAAAGTTTTTCCAACGAGTATTGGACAAAACACACGTTGTAAAAAGGGATTTTTTAGGCAAAGCGTTGCGAAAAACGTCCATTGTCGCACAGAGTGGGGTAAAAAGTTTTGGTTGGACTTTTGAATTATTCGTGACTTTTCAATAAAACATTTATATCTCGAAAACAGTTTACGCTATCTACAATTTAAAAAAATGAAAATGTGTTATTCTACGGCCTATAAAAAGAACATTTGTTCAAATTTAATTACGTACTTTCGAACGAAACTTATTGCAAAATAAAGAAAAGAAATCATGTGTACAAGGTGAAAAACAGCGGATAATTGGCACCGACTTTTTAAATTTAAATTATGAAAGACAAAAACGAAATATTGTTAGAATTATTTTCTATAACTCGAATTTGAAAAGGGACACCCGTTTTATTAGAAAAAATGATATGAAACAAAAATAGCTTTCCCTTTTGTTCAAATTCGAATTCCATGAAATAATTTCGAGTCAGAATTTGTTTTTGTCTGACATTATTTAAATAAAATAAGTCCATGCAAATATCCGATGTTTTTCACCTTGAACACATGAATCTCCTGTTTATTGCACCATAAATTTCGTTCAAAATTGCATAATAACATTTAAACAAATGTTCTTCTTACAGGACATAAAAAATGCATATTCTTATTTTTTTAAGATGTAGATAGCGTAAAGCGTTTTCGAGATATTAATATTTTAGTGAAAAGTAATAAATAATTCAAAGGTCTAACCAGAATTTAAAAAAATGTAATATTTGGTATTTCTGTTGGAATTATATTATCAGATTTTTAGAAATTTCTTAAGGAATTTTTAATTACAATTTTTATTTCTTTTAGGTTTTTTTTTCTTTTTGAGTGGTTGAACTGCTATGAAATGCCCCATATATTATGGTATCCACAATATCTTATATAATGCAATAAGGTTAGGCAGACCCGGTCGCTTTAGCGTCAATTTTGATATTTGATATAAACAAAAAGACTGACGACACCAACGACCAATCACAGCACAAATAGAATGGGGACCACATGAAGATAGCTGATTGCCACCAACTTTTTAGGAGAGGATAAATTGAACAGTCTACACTAGTGATGCGACATGAGACGAGAATTTCTCGAATTTCGCACGTTTTTTCTCGCGTATGTCATTTATTTTAAGATCTCGTCTCGATCGCTCGTTTTAACGTTTAACCATCTCGTCTCGAAATCGCTGGAATTTCAGGCGAGATCGAGCGAGAATCTCGGAAATGATTATTTACATCTCGAATCGTACAGGTTATGTGTAGATTAAATGGGCGGACTGTATTCTGTAATAGATAATGTACACCTAGGACGAGTGACAAATTATTAGATTAATTTCATTATTTCAAAATTATTCAAAATAATTTCAAAAGTAACGAATAATTTTTAATCGTAGGTTACAAAATTTGTGTGAGTAGTTGATATTTATTGCGTGTCGCCTTTGTGGACTTTGGTAATTCATATTCTTCTCAGAAAAATAGAAAATTACACGAAAAATACACTTATATAAATGATGAAACGACTCTTTATTTAATCGGTAATAAATAAACAGCGCACAGAGGAATATTTCAACGCAGAGGAACATTGTGTTATACGATAGATTCAAAAGCTCATTACAGATATCTTCCTTATGGACATGTCAATCTTAAGACATGTAAACTTAAGACATGTCAATCTTCGTTTGCTGCTTTTGCTATGATTTGTGAGGACAAGCTGCAAGTAGTCCACGAATTTAAGCACAACATGGATCTTGCTGATTCGCAATTGAGCCTATTTCGATGTTTCCTTATCACTAAGGATGCTTTCGAAAAAAAACGTTCGACTGCAACTGATGTGGCTTGTATGCACAAGAAGTCTCGCGCCGAAATGCGCAGTCACACCGTAGAATAATCTGTTCGCCACCGACGTCCAGCCGTCGACGGTGAAGGATATCTTCGAGGAGTTTTGTTGCAGAATTTCCATTACTATTTTTTGCATTTTGGAGAATCGTGCGAGGACCTTCGATCGAAAAGCATCACGTTTCGGAGCCATTGCTCTTGGATTGAGGTAGTGAAATAAATCTCGAGTCCGTTCGTCATCAAAGAAACAGAAGGGCAAATATTTCTTCGCAGCATAATCGACCAACATATCGTCCAATTTCACTTGGGAGAAAACTTCTCTGTTCTGAAAAAGTACCGGAAATATTACTGTACTATTTTACGAACGAATAAACAATAGTTGATTATGCAGTCGAAGGTAGGAAAAAAAGGTGGGAGTCAAAATTGTCAACGACGGAATATTAAAAGAAGGTAGTCGAAATGTTACTAACAAATTAATATTTAAAAAGAAACTTTTTTATAAAGATTTCGGTGACTCAAGTTTTTTTTGTGGATGGAAATGTTTCTTCGTTTTTTTTTAAATATGTATGAATTGTTTCAGATTTTTAAGTAATCTTTGAAATTTGTGTTTTGTACATGGAAAATATGGGAAATTTTAAAGATTACAAAAAACTTGGGTTACCGAAATGTTTGTTAAACAAATTCTTTATTATCAATTTGTTAATAACATTTTGCAATTATTATTATGCCAAATTAATCTTTTCAATATCTTTAGTGTGCATGAATTTTTTCAGATTTTAGGCCATCGAGAAGGGTTTGCAAATCTCTCGCTCGTGATTAATACCTTTTTTAAAGCCACTTCCCCGTAAATTTCTGTGAACTTCTCTGGGTGCTGTCGATGTAGATGTCGTTTTAACCCGGTTGTATTTCCATCGGACATTTTTATTCGTTTGGGAGGACCCTCGCACAATTTGCATGTGGCGAATTTGAGGTTGTTCTCGTCGACATTAAGAGGCAGTGATACTTCCCCCACTCTTCTGTGGAACCGCTTCCCCCACTTTGGAGTCACATCGAAAATCAGAAAGCTATTTTCTTCGAAACGGCGCATTGAATCGGAACAAAATTTTGAACATAAGTAGAAGATAGTGGCAGAATTGGGCTGAACTTTTGATTTTTCGAAATTCAAAAAAAAAAATTACAGTTTTAATTACCCTCGGAGAAATGATGATATTTCTACCGTTACATTTACCAGATCGTATCTCCAGAAGCTTAGCCCATGGACGGCTGAAAGATGCACTCTTTGAAGTTTGATTCATCCAAATCGATGCAATAACAGCGGAGAAAATAGCTTTCTCAATTTGTTTACCAAAACATGTCAAAGGCATGTCAATTTGACTAAAAAAGATAGATAGGGGGCACACGAAAGATGGCGCTAGTGACGACAGCTAGATGGCCAGGCAAAAATCCATGACAAAGACTGTGTAAGCGCGGTAATAATAGCACACCATGCCATCTAGCGGTGGTTAGAAGTGGCCCGCTACATTCCTACCTTGCCGACGCTAGTCGAAATGTATTTCGGTGTATCACTGCCTCTTAATGTTAAACGCTTGATCACGAAGACGCTTGATAGACGCCGTGGATGTTTTCAAATTCGGGTCATCATTCGCTGTCTTTGTGTTTTCGCACGATATTTTGGTGTCCGGTGCGGTATTCTGAGTAATAATCTCGGCTGCTGTAGCATTTCCGTCTCGCTCAATTTTTGACGTTTCTGCTCTGGCAACTGACTCCGAACATTTTCGTTTTCCAGAACCGAAACCGGATTTAAGAGTTCGGTTCATCGCGCGTGCGAAGAACTATTATGATTCAGGGAAACGAGCGAGAATCTCGAATCTCGCCGTTACAATAAAATAGCGACGAGACGAGACTTCAGCTGGCTGTCAAATTCGAGACTGAGAAAGGACGATCGCTATGTTCACGATCTCGAACTTGTCTCGATCAGTTGACAGTCAAAATCGAGACGTTAGTCTCGAGCTCGGTGCATTCTCGCTCGTCTCGCTCACCCGCATCACTAGTCTACACTATCGCTGCTGTTGCTTTCGCTGTTATACTGTTCGAATAAGGTCGCGACAGGAGTTGAGTCTCCACCGACTGAACAGACGATTCTACTGTACGTAATACTTGGGTGCGACAAACGTGTGACAGGTCAGGAGAATCAGTGATATATCCAACCAATGGGTAGCTTGGATCCTGCCTGACGCCCAATATATAAAAGTGTGAGAAAGAGCGTAAGAGAAAAAAAGGGCTCAATGAGAGTGAGAGCGAGAGAGTGCGATGTTGAAGGCTTCGATAGGAGGCGCTGCACTAGTAAATCGGTGCAACTGGGTACAACTGCACCGTTGTAGCAAAGGTGGCGCTGCACTTGTACACCGGTGCAACTGCCCCGGCGAAGGTTGCACTGGTCCATGGCAAATGGTGGAGGACGAGAGAATAGAGGAGAATAAGAAGAAAGCGCGGGAGGGGCATAGGGGTGGGGGAGTGGAGAGAATTGGGTCAGCTCGCTTGGAGGGTACTCCAGGCGTAGGTACCTACCACCTACCTAACCACCCGGCCACGGGCCACCCTCTTTCTCTCTCTCTCTCTCTCCATCTCTCGGCAGCCACGAGTAAAACCGTCGTATCGTCTCGCGTCTCTCTTTCCCTTTTTATCTGCATTCATCCTTCCTCACTCGCTTCTCATATGTTGTATGCTCATTCCCTTTCATCCGCATTCGCACCCGTCGAGCCATGTAAAATGGGAAGGTATACATGGGCATAAACATACACACTTACATAATAAATAACGTGAACAGACCTACATGTCACTAGTTGATTAACCAAGAAAAAAAAAAGAAAAAAACGGAATGTTTGTCTTTATTGCAACCCACAGTAGCTTTAAGGTTGTCGTCTCATTTCGTCAAGTACACTGTTAAATTTATGAAGTATTCTTCAGTAAGTTTGCATGTTTGCGCTAACAAAATTATATGGTCACAAATCTTGAAATCTTGAACTGCGGTGCCGGTCATTTGGTCGACAATCATTTGGCCGACAGCATTTGGTCGACACATTATTTTACCGACCGTTACGGTTAACCGATACGTCATTTGACCAACAGGTACACTTTCTTCTGTAGTATATTTTTCACATGACTGATTCTTTTTCAGATTGCGAAATGTGCCTGTCGGCCATATGTACCTATCGGCCAAGTACAAACAACTTATTCTTTAAAAAATGTGAAATAAAAAAATTATTAAAAATTTAAAAAAGAACTCCCGACTGCAAAAAAAGAAAATTACAAATTATTCTTTAATGAATACTCAATAAAAAATTATACATAAAAAGTCTAAAATAATTCATAACATTGATAGGAAAATATCTCCCGAATTTATTATTACACTTGTAACAATAAATTTCAATTATTTGTTTGTAATTATTCAATTCAAGGGTTTCTTTTTTACAACTGTCGGAAGACGTTAAAATAGAAGTGCGAAAGTTATTTCGCATTATGAACAATTAAGTTAACGACGTCAGATAATCACATCGCCCGACTGTTGTTAATTAATCATTTATTTATTTAGGTTTGCAATAAGATTAATATATTACTTGACGCATTTTTTTGTTGCAAGAACATCTATGTCTTTTGGTACTTTACCTAAAATGTCAAAATCGCTGTTTTAGTGCAGTCTGCAGTTTGCTTTAAAAGTTATTGTGCTTCCAGATGGCACGAATAAGCAGACAGACAGAAATGAGTGAATGTGTTTCTTGGATTCTCGGACGCTCAAAATGCCTATTTCCATAAAAACCTGGAAGTCGAAATTGTTTTGGAATCCCTTCTCTTTTACATAATCTGTAGGTGGTGAGAAAGTAAACAAAAATCTGGAAAAAATGCACAAGTAATTTTTGATACAGATCAAACATTTTTGGTATTACATTAAAAAAAAATTCGTGCGCCCGGCAAATTCATAAGTATAGATTAAAAATATGATTTTACAAAAATAAAAAAAACTCTCGACTGAATAAAAGTTTAAGTAATAAACAAGTGGGACAAACAAAAAATTGGGAAATAATAAACAATCCGTAGCATATATTTTAGTCGCGAGATTTTCACATACACAATGACGAACAAATCTCCCGACTGCCCATCTTTTGACCGGCGGGCAGTCGGGAGTAAAGTACAGCAAGCATTTTGTTACAGAAACAATATTGTTTCATTATGTCCGACGATTGCTAGAATCTTAAAATATTTGCGTCAAACCCGTTGGCTTTGGTGCCACTGCTTCTGCTGCTTCTATACCGTGGAAACTGATTTCTAAACAGCAGACTTGCAAGTTCCCAATGGACCACTCGTATACAGCCGATGTTGTAGCGTCTTCCTCAGTACCGTCGTCTTTCAGAGTGTGATTCAGCAAAATGCCTCCTAGGACTGAGATCGTTGCAAAGAAAGGCACGTCTTCGATCTGTAGGGACGTCTCCCGTGGCAAGCATGCAATTCTGTTTCATCGTCTATGTGTACATTTACCCTCACTGAACGGCAAATTCGCGTGCCTTAGGGACCATCAACAGCATAATGTTTCACAATGTTGGCTACATTGATCTGCGATTGAATGTACAAGACTTATCAAAAGTGGCATAAAATAGTGCACCTCTCTGCAATAGTTTAACATATTTGTTGCGTTGGTAAAACTCAAGGCTATAGGGATTAAATCGCAAGTTACGACTTTTTGGAATTAAAAGACCCATAAGGGCGCATGTGTATACAACTCCATATATAGCGGAGTCAATATGGTTAAAGCTTAAGAGACGTATCTTCTGGTACATACACCCTATGGCTACTACCATTTTTTTCGGGCTCCGGTGATTTCATGAATATACGCCTTTATGGAATAAAGATTTATTTTCCATTGATGAAATCATTACGATGCATAAGACCACCATAACAGTGCATGATAAGGGTCTTGTCTTATTCCAAAGTCAAAATCTCAATGATTGATTCTTCTTTAGAAAAAAAAAAAAAAACGTAAAACGGCCAGTTAGTAAATGAATAATTCATGAATAAAACTGTAAAAACAAAAGTTCTTTAATGAATACACGTGCGCTTTGGAATTGTCATGCATTTTTATTTCATTTTCCATTATGATTCCGAAAAGACTTGTTGTTTCCTTGTTTATTGTTGTATTCAATTGCATTAATCTTTCTTCATCTCAAAACGAAACTCGCAATTAACTAATGCTATGCAAGGTAATAGAATTTACTGGCTGAACGACCGGCATCATCGCCTTTACAAGTTTTAAATAGAAAGTGTAAAATAAATGCATTTGTATATTTTTTCCAATCCCGTGAAGCATAGATTTTCTTTGTATCTATGATTTTCTTGATATGGAGCATTTAAGAACGCGCTGATTGCGAATCTCAGCCGCAAAATCAATTAATATTTACAACAAGGCTACAAAGTAGAACCTTGCAAATTGCTTCCTCATTATTTTGTATCTTTGACAAAGACACCTCTATGAGGAAGCATGTTGATAAATTTTTGCTTTCTCATAGAAGAAGCTTTGTCACAGATACTGTACATATTGCAATGCTCTTTTTCTCTTATGCAAATTTGGTGGCTGCTGGACCCAAGAAACGTTATAACGACCGGGCGGAGATTTTTTGGGGAAGAGTGTAGATTGGTAGTGAGGACACGGCCACACGGAGTTTCGAAGAAAAAAAACATATGATGATCACTGAGAATCGAATCCGGATGTCACCGATATGTTTCTCTCAATCGAATCGTCTTCTTATATGCAATGTAGTGCAGGGCCATCATAGCATCCACAAAACATACTCCAAGGCATCGGAATGACTTCCTGTTTGGTCGAAAGGATGGCAAATTGACATCCGAAAAGTCGTCAACAGAACGGAATTTTTTTTTTCGGAAGTAGTGCAGATTTCCTAACCCTTTTACCCTTTGGACGGATTCGTTGACCAGGGTGGTTGAGTGTCTCTGGGACCTTCCGGTCCAGGTTGGAGTTCGAAAATCTCTCCTAGATGAGATAATCAAAAAGGAACCCCAAATGTGTCACTTCTATTTGCACATACCAAGTATACAACCCTGTAATTCACTGGATGAGATACTCGTCTTCCGGTTTGGCATCCCGCTGGTACCACTCCGGAACATTTGGCAAGCTATCAATGAAACGACCCTGCGCAATCACTATTGATGTTATAATATAGTTAGCGTATCTCGATTAATACTATTGGAACCTTTTACAGATTTGGGAAGATAAGGAACAGTGTATGATGATCACGAATAATCATATCAAATAATCTTTAATCGTATTTTCTTCATGAGGGGAGGTGGATAAATGTATTAATAGTTTGAATTCCGTCAGCAAAAAATGATATACATTCAAGTGATTATCAATTTCAGAGAATATTAGTCATAAAAGTAGTTTTAATGATTTCGATGCTAATTTTGTTAAGATATGTGTTACACTTGGAGTAACTTTCAGTCGCCCTGTTTTTAACCTCAACTATGGCTAATTGGTCAAGGATTCGGGCGGAACGAATTGATTTGATTGGAAATGATTTCACCGTGATGTTTCCGTACTGGAATAAAACGCGTGTCTCGGATCGCTTAATTGAATGTATTTAGATTTAAAGAATTTGATATGTACGTCCACCGGGGTATTGGTGCAAGGAGTTTAGGAAAATAAGTTGGTTTGAATAATAAACCTTTGCGAGCATTAGCCTTATTGTAGAAAATATCACTCCTTTATCGGTAAAGTCGGATATTTTGACTCCTACTCGAATGTCAGACATAACATGTTAGACATTCTTGATTTCTTTTTCTGCAGAAAAAAATGCGAAGTCAGGACTAAATCGTGTCGAGGGTACTTTCGAAAGTGTTGATTATGTCACACGTCATAAAAAGGAAAAATAATTCATTTAATTAAACTCGTGAAGGCAACAATTAAAGGACGAAAATTACCAACAAATCAGTAAGTCTTACAATCATCTTTTCACAACCATAATGAAGTTCGCGTCACCATTCGAAACAGTGCAAGTGATACTGCAGAAGAGGTCCAAAAAAAATGAAGTCTATCCGCAATTCCAACTAAAAGAACCTAATATTTAATTTTAAAATTAGAAAAACTTCATTTGACTTGGCAAAATGAAAAAAAAAAATACTCGCAGAAGAAATACATTGACACAACAGCAAAAGGAAAAAAGTTTTAAGGACAATTTGGACAATTTATTTGATGTGTCACGATGTGATGTGTGATGGATACATTGACGACGGACCAGTCGTTCCTTTTAATCTCACAACGAAATCCCAATCGTCGAGGTTTTTTGAAAATGAGTGTAAAATCGTCGTAAAAGGAGTGTATTATATTAATGCAGTAGTGAAGTAATAAAACAACATGAGTGCAAAACGCATTTACCGATTATTTTGCAAATATCTTTGACAAGAGAGAGAGAGGCGGCATTTAGAGTAATTTATCATAAAAGTTTTTTTGTAGAAAATTTGATGAGCTACAAAAACAGTTTTATGACTTTTTTGCCAAACTTACTAGTTTCAGAGATATTCGGTAAAAAAAATCATAATTCTAACATTTTTTTCACTTTCACACAACACAAAAACTCAATTATGTGAAGAAAAAAAAATTTAATTCAGCATCTGAAATTTAGATTAACATATAATAAAGCCTCACAGCGATGTAATACTGTCCTCGATGACTTAGCTTTTTTTAAACAGTTAAAATTTTTAAGTGAAAACTTTGAACAGTAAATTAGTATATTGTGCACCAAGGGAGGAAAGTTGAACATTCCTGGCGAGCGTGTCGGGCGATGCCCGAGGTGAACAAAAATCTCGAAGGATCCAACACACGAGGTGGAATGTCAACTCCGCCCGCGGTGCACATACTTTTTTTTCCACACACCTCCACGAAGAGTTCGTACTCTGTTCCACGATGAGAGGGGGGAAAGTGAGTGCTTTCCTCCCGTGGGAGTGCTTTCCTCTCTAGAGAGTAAAGTACTTACTTTCGCCCCTCTCATCGGGGAGCAAAGTACGAACTGTATGTGCAAGTGTGTGAAAAACTTATGTCTTACGCGTTAATCAAATAGCTAATATTGAGACTCGATGTGCGACCACTAAATTTTAGTCATTATTAGGTCCAATAGTTTCGAGTTGTGAGAGACAAAATAATCTTTTTCTTTTCTTATTTTTTGGCTAGTGTATAATCGAAATAATAAATAATCAATTACTGAATCTGTTAGAAAAAAAGCTGTATATCAACATCGATTTTAAGGGATTTATTTCCAATTTGACACTAATTACTTTCTAGGTCACAAACTGAATTCGACAGACATGATCACTTTTTATTCTTATTCGTTAGCATCTGTAGCACACATTCTTCATGCCCTACAATGTTCGAGGCTAGATTTTTGTACTATACACACCATTGACAAAATACAACAGCGATTGGCTGATGATTGCTGCACGCGAAAAGCTGCGTCGACGAGAAAAGAGAGACCATCAACCATTCGTCGATTCGTCTCTCGGTGAACTGCAGTTCGAATTTCAAAGCGTTTCGCTACTATATGGCGAACAATGCCCGTTACAACTAGACCGTGTGAAGTGCAATATTTTCTGTCTGCCCAACACACTGCAGACTGCTATACGATACGTCTTTCAAACCTCTAGCGATGCTTTTCAATTCTGGAAGCATGTAATAGTCAATGTTCTTTTTTCTCAATCTCTCTTTTTAAAAAAATATTTTTCTTCGATTCGTCTGAATAACAACTGTTTTCTTCGAGATGTTAATCAATAACTGATTTGTTTGATGCGATCATATTCATAAACAACGAAAGAAAAATTCTCAGACGAAGATAATTTTGGGCTAACTAAATGAATTTATTATGAAGTAAATTTAAGTCACATAAATTATCGTGGCAATGGTGATTCAAATTTTTTTTATAAATGTCATTTTGTCGTATTTTTGAAAATTCTGAACACGTTGACTTGAAATAAATGGAGAATAATAGGGAAGCAATAAAAAACTGATAATAATTTTACAAAATTGATTATTGTTTGGAGATAATGAATTGTCAAGAAACGCCAAAACCGGGACCACTTGTATTTATTTTAATTTAATTAAATCTTTGTGGTACGACTTTTGGACAAACGAGACGCGGAAATTTTATATTAATTAGAGATCTTGTTCGGTTTGCAATTAAAATGAATGTGTCGTATTGTCGTGCTTATTTATTATTATTATTATTATTATTATTATTATTATTATTATTAAATAAGTAGTTACTATTTTGACAGTTAGAGTAGACTTAAACACCAATCTACTCTAACTAATTAACGCTAATTTATATATGGGGCACCCCACCTGATTTCGACCTGGGTCTGTCCCTTGACCCTTCCGATTGGGTCTGCAATTTTTTTATATCGTCGATGTAGCTGCAAAAAACACTACATTAAAAAATAAAATGTACACAATTTTAATTATTTATGAATTTAAAAAAAAAAAAAAAAAAACATTATCGAACGACATATTTTAAAAATCTGGAAAAATTCGGAAAAACCTTTTTTGAAAAATAAAATTCTTTGGTAACGGAGCAGAAGTAGGCCAGCGATTCCACCTGTTTTTTTCGACCTTTTATCAACAAAAAGATGGAAAACGTTAGAAAAAGTAGTAACTTTACTATAGGCAGCAGATAGAATTTTTTGTTTATGTAACACATGATTTTTGGCATTTTTTTTCAGATTTTTCTAAATGAATTTTGAGATTTTGTTGAAATAATCTCAAATTAGACCTTTTTATCAATGGTTATTTAATGTTCATTATGAAATAAAATATATACACATTGGAAAAATCGGAAAAAAATTCTAAAAATCATATGTTGTATACAAACATTTTCTAACTGCTGCCTATTAAAAGGTTTTTCCGAATTGTCTCAGATTTTAAACATGTGTTGTTCGATAATTTGTTTTACAAAATCATAGATAATGAAAAACGTGTAAAAAAAGAAACGAGTGCTTTTTAGAGTTATATCAATCAATCAATCCCCTTTTAAAAAGTTGGTGGCAGTCAGCTAGGTTCATGTGAAGCCGTTTTATTCGTGCTATGGTTGGTCGTAGTCAGACACCGGAACCGTGATCAACTTCATACACTGAATTTTTTTGTTTTTGTCAAATGTCAAAATTGTGCGCTGCAGCGTTAAAAGTGCGCTGCAACGCCCATAGAAAAATGGTGACGCGCGGCAGCGCGTTCGTTCTGGCTAATTATATAAAAACTTGTGGACCCAATGAGAATGGTCAAGGGTCACATCCAGGTCGAACCCGTGACCACTTTTTATTTTTTCTCTTTCTTTTTTAAAAATGTTTTTCTCCGTTTTGTCTGAATAACAGCTGTTTTCATCGAGATGCTAATCAATAATTGCTCTTTAATGCGATCATATTTATAAATAGCGAAAGAAAAGTTGATGGGGATAACTTTGAGCTAACCGAATTAATTAATAAATGTAATAAATATAAATAATGGTGGGTATATATTAATTTAAATTTATTATAAGTGTAATTTTGAAGTATTTTGGAAAAATCTGAATACGTTGACTTGAAAAAAATACATAAGATTTATATATAGTTATTATTAATATTAAATAAGTATTATTCGTAGTTATTCTTTAGACACTTAGAGTCAAAGTTCAATACTTTATTGTAGGAATTGGACTAATTAAGGTAGTCTTTTCGGTATAGTCAAGTCAATTGAAAACTAAGATTTCAAAAATCTTTTGTACACATTTTAAAAGAGAAACGAGTGTAATTAAGGCGAATCTCGCTTAAAGAGTTCCTGCTTAATGTAGAAAAACATTATAACAATTGATTTACCGACAAACAACTAAAATTACGCGATATTCTCTTAAGGATGCTTCAGCGAGTCATTACTTGTCATTCGACTATCTAATCTCAGATCTTAAGAATGCCGTTCGTAATTCAATTATACACACTATACCGTAATGAGATTAAATTTATTCATCGCTACGCATGGTCGCGGTTGAAAGAAAGATTTTCATTTGACTCGAGTGTCAACTTAAAATAATTGAATTAATGAGCCACAGGGTTATATATACAATAATCATTTTTGTAATGAGGTGAATTGGATTTAGTCAAGCGTTAAAAAGGTAGTACCGTACCAAAAATATCATGAATAATATATATATTTTTAATTGCTTTATGATATAATCTGCCCGATTCATAGAGCATATTTCACGACCTTGAAAGTTTGTTGAGGTTGTTATCATTGATATCAACTACTTTTACCCGGTAACCGAAACTTGAATACGAGTAAGAATGTAAAAAATGTCATCGCCGATATCTGATCGGAATAAACAGACACGATATAAAGGGCAATTCATTGGGTTATTCATACGTGTCGTCTAATTTCGAACTGTGTTCCCTAATTTCGATCTTGACTTCGAACTTAATTTCGAAAGCGATATTTAAAATTCAGAATATCTTGTTTTGTTAACCATTGAAGCGCTTGGCGCATCTGCTTTCTGTGAGGATTGACGGGACTGGAAAGGACAGTATTTATTTAATACAACAGAATTCATTCTTCAGAGCAGACGAAAAAGACATAGTTAACATACAGCAAGTCATTTGTTTCTTGCTAATGGGAAAATGTAGGTGTATAACTTAATTTATCCCTTTTTTTTTTTCAAAAAATATTTTATATCGTAAAATGTATAAATACCAGATCAATTCTCGAATCTCGATCAATTCTTGTCCATTGTTTTCGATGACCTTGCGCCATCGATAGGGCAACATACGAATACAATCACGAAAAAGAACTTGCAGACTTTGGGGCGATAAAGTCATCGGTGAATTTTCGTACATCGTCCAGAGTTTGGAAGCGGATATCCTTCAAAGCGTGCTGCATTAACCGATACAGGTGATAATTGGATGGGGCCAAGTTTGGTGAATGTGCCGCATATGGGAGAACTTCCTAGCCCAAGTTTAAGATGATTTGCTTAGTCGTGCAAGTAACATAAAATCGAGCGTTATCATGAAGCAGCATAACTTTACAGCTTCCTTTCCCAGTGAATGACCTTTTCTCATCAATTACCTCGTTCAATTTGTATAAGTGTCGGTTGCGGCGTTCAGCAATAACTGTTTCACCTGTTTCTAAAAACTCGACACCCTTCATATCCCATCAGATGCAGAGGAAAACCTTGTTCATGTGGATTTTTTTGTTGGGGAGTGGATGTCGATGGTTATCCGGGATCCACCAATGACTTTTTGCGTTTGGGTTTAGCAAAAAGAATATATTTTTTATCTATATATTTTTAATCTCCCGTCACAATTTTCCGCAAAAAGTTTTTCTTTTGGTGCTTGGCGAGCAGCGAAAGGCACGTGTTCAGTCATTGATCAAGGTTATATTCGGTCAGTTCGTGGAACCGATCTTCCTATCTTTTGTATTTTTCCAATTGCGTGTAATCGTTTGGAGATTGTTGCTTGAGTGACACCTAGCTGAGCTGCAAGCTCTTTTTGGGTTTGCGCAGAGTCTTTGCCGGATAATTCTTGCAATTCATCATCTTCACATTTCAGAGACTGTCCAAGACGCTGCCGATCACTGAGATCGGA
The DNA here is from genome assembly GCA_964016905.1 of Perithous albicinctus. Classification (NCBI taxonomy): domain Eukaryota; kingdom Metazoa; phylum Arthropoda; class Insecta; order Hymenoptera; family Ichneumonidae; genus Perithous; species Perithous albicinctus. The sequence continues at coordinate 4,721,874 of OZ024697.1, forward strand.
ATCACTATTTTTAAAGCGTCTATATCAATATCTACACGTATCATAAGACACAACATCATTATCGAGAGTAGAACAAATCGAATCGCATGCTTCAATGGCTTCTTTCCTTGTTAGAACTCATAGAGTGCTGAATGTGCTGCTTATCGGACACCATGGTATATACTACTGTGTTGTGAGGATATATAGCTCTCCCAGGCATGGCGTATAGTGCATGAAAAACATTAAGGTTAAATCTGCAAAACCGCAAACTGGCTTGTAAATATTTCAATGTTAAATAGGACTCCCTACTCAAATACACCAATACAAGATTCGAATAACCGGTCACTTTGGTCTAGTGGGTAGAGTAATAGTCTCTAAACCAAAGTATCGGGAGGTCTTGGGTTCGATTCCCGGTGCCGTCGTTTTCGCTGTTGGAAAAAATATTGTGGCGCGACGAAGCTCCGGGCATTATCGATACAATATTGATAAATGTCCGTTAGTCGTCCAATGTTTACCAACAGTGTCAACACGATGTAGCTCCGGTACCGTGAAAGAAACCTAGATGACCGACTGTTACGAACACCCAAAGTACAGTAAAAATAACGTTATCTCGTATCGAGTAACTCCCACAGTGGTATCGGATCCCACTAAAGGAATAAACAGTAGGTCCCGTCGCTAATAACCATAGTAGTTGATGCGACGTTAAATAACCGGAAATATATATAAGATTCGAATATGATGAAGCCGATATAAGAGAGCAAACAAAGAATTGAATAAAATATGGGACTTAATAATATCGGTTATAAATACATGGTAAAGTAATGCTTAACTTAGGGGTTCTTTTTCGTTAGTCGCTTTTATGGGTTTTGCAAGGTACAGGCTTTAATTTAATATTTTTGGTTAATTCTGTAGGTGAGTCCTTCCGTCCGCGCCGATACTCGTCATCCCCTCACGGAGATTTATATAGTCGCACACCGCACAGTGTCCTCCGGTTCCTTCGGTTGGAAGGGCCAGAGGCATGAAAATCACTCCGTGAGGGTTCGAGACCGAGGGACCGTTGACTTCGGCAGTAACCCTTTGGGGAGCTGTTGCCGGGCAAACCGTTTCGAAGAGATTACTGTTCTTTTTAAACGAAAAGTAAATCGATCGGTGATCGATGGGTCGATGCACGCGGAAGTTAATTGCTGACATGTAACCTACCAGGGTAAAGTCACCAGTAAATGAATAGTTAAGCATAACGACTTATTAATCATGGGTTTTTATCAAAATTAATATTTCCAGACCATCTGTGAACATTTTAGCAGATACCCAGAATGTTGAATTATTTGTTACAATTACTAAAAATATCGTATTTTCATCGCAAAGTATACAAAGATAAATACTAAACGCAAGAAATCCAAAAACACCAGTAAATGAACGAGCTAATCTAACCAAAACTTTTTATCGAAAATAGGCTTCAATAACAAAATAATTGCAGCAGATAGATAAAAAATGAAGAAATTCACAATCTAATATTGGGCGAAGTCGTCAAAAATTCCTATAAACCCTCAAAATGCTGTGGTTCATACAATGTTCAATGCTTAACTGTTCAATTACTGGTGCATTCATCGTACTACGCGAGGCCCATGCCTCGTGAGTAGTTTCGCAAGAGCGCGTGACTCGCTGCTCAGCACTTGCTATTTCGGCATGAATGTCGATGCATCAAAAAGAATTTAGAAATGCGAATATCCTCGTTGGGACATAATAAACTTAAGATCGAACTTAAGCACAAACTTAAAGTCGCATTCGAAATCAATAAAAAAATCCTATGACAACATAGAATGCAACAATAATTTGTCTCCATACTTCGCATGTCATGAAAATGAAAAATATGTCTTACATCTACAAATCTTCTTGAAAATAGGTTGAACAAAATATCCGTTCTGTTAGTACGGTAGAGGTGTTTTATTTTCAGATATATCAGGTTAAATACTCACGCAGAGAATCGGGTAACAATCATCTGGTGATCGGTATTTTATTTTTTATTAGAATCGATCGAACACTTGAGTGATTTTATTTTTTTCATTTGACTAAAAAAGTCTACGCAGTGGAGACGTAACTAAATTACATACATTCATGTGGGAACGTTTCGTGGGTGATTTCAGATTAAAAAATTTTGCAAATGTAATGTAACGGGGTTCTTTTATGGATTTCGAATTCGATTTTAAGTTTCATCTTAAATCCGATCTTAAGTACAACTATATGTTTGACCACGGATTCAAGTTACAGCTTAAGATCACAATTAAACGCGAACTTGAACACGAACTTAAGATCGATCTTCAATACGATCGTGCGATGACTCTTAAGATGGGTCGATGCCCAGAGGCATTTCAAGATACAAATCAAGATTTTAAATACGTTGTATATCTAGCTGACCGATATATAAAGTCTGAATGAAACCAATCGTGTAGTTCTTAATATATAAATTCGTAAACTTGAGACTTTATGCGAATTCCATTGCTGAATTCTTCTGAATTTAACGATTCTTCTTTTTGAAAAAATGACCTTAAAAAATCGGTGCAAATGTCTGCTTACTCTGGATCAAGGATCAAAAATGATGTTTAATACAAGATTTTTGAGAAAATTTTCAAACTTTTATATTGGGGCAGAAAATTTTAATATTAAAAATTAATGAAAAAAAAATGTATGAAAAAAAATCCAAACAAAATTAAAAATGTTTTTGTTTTAACATACAGAATAGTATGAAAAATTATGGAGCGAATTGGAAGGGGTCAGGGTTGAACGCTTACCGACTTGGCCATAAATACCTTTTTTTGAGAATATTGAAATTATGTAATTAGAATGTGGAAAAAGAAATGAAAAGTATCGTTAAAATAATAAATAAATCTAGCTGTGTAAAAATTGTCCGGGACATAAAATGTTATTGTAATTAATCTTGTCGCTACTTTTAAATCGCTAAATCAATTAACTTCAATATAATTTACTTTGAGACAACTGAATTTATCTCGAAGTAAATTTAGTTGGCTACATTCGAGAAATTTTCTCTCGGTGTACACAAAGTATGTCCATCATATTATTTGCTTATCTGTCTCTATTATCGTTTATTTAAAAGCCTTTGGGCTACCGCCTGTTACACACTACGGGTGAAACCTAAATCCTTCTTACTTCTTCTTCGTCTTCTTCTGCTCATAGTATAACCACTTGGTTCTTCCTACGTTCTCTTTGCCAGAATCCGAAATTGATCACGTACCGAGGATTTCCTGACCGGTTGGCAACCGTCCAGCAAGGTGATGATCGGTTTCTGGTTGAGATTTCTTTGTTCCGCCCGGTTAGTCCTACCCAGGCGTTACCCGTCTCCAATAATTTTGGCCCATGAAAGATAGGCGCATACATATACCGAAGGCAACATGCCCCTCATTCAGGATAGTCTCTAGATTCCTTGCTTGCTGGGGATGGTCCTAATTTGGCTTGATTCAACCCAGTTACCGAGAAGGTGCCAAAAAGTATGCGGGACGAAGTTGCCTTTCACCCTGTACAGGGATATAGCAGAGCGTGTTTGGGTAATAAAGACAAACGAATACAAAAAAAAACGTACAGGAGATTGCGAACGTTTGGGCGTGCCAAGTACGAGAATAAGATGAGAGGCACGTAGAAGAAAAGGAAAAAAATGCAATGTAGAACTTTGCACGTTGCTTCCTCATTCATATCGATTTTTCATTTCGATTTTAACCACCTCTATGATGAAGCTTATTTATCAATTTTGGCTTCCTCATAGCGGACACGTTGCGAAAAATCAATTAACGATTAAAGATCGACTAATTAATTGCAACCAATGCAATAAAAAAAACTGTAAACGTGTTTATAGCTCTAGTCCGCTTTATGATATCTTTCTAAGCTATATTTTGCTGAAATAAAAAATTCAATTTGCTCCAAAGTCCGAAGTCATTTACCAATTGTCACCAAATTTTTTATACGATTTACATAGCTCTAAAAAACAATAATTAAAAATATATATTTACACTTTTTTAATGAACTATGATTTTTTTAAACAAATTATCGAACGACACATTTTAGAAATGTGAAAAAAATGTGAGCAATCTCTCTTGGAAAATAATTTTTTTTGGTAACTGAGCCAGAGTGGGCCGGCGATTCCTTCTATTTTTTCGGCCTTCTTTGCTTATTCATAGAGGAAACTTTGTTTTCGTGAAAAAAAAACTCTTAGAATGGTCGCAAACATCGAGAAAAGTGATTTAAAAAAAATGTCCGTATGTATGTGTGTGTGTGCAGGGCTTCGAAATTTCAATCACCTATAACTCAAAAACAGTTCAACCGATTGAGCTTAAATTAAGCACACATTTGAAACAGCAGCCCGTCTTTGATTGTTGCAATTGTTGACAAAATGAATGGAGAAATTTTGATTTGATAGCCACCGTTTGGTAGTTTGATACTTTCTGAATTTAAACAAAAAAGGCGTGAATGGACTAACTTTCGTAAAATTTGCGATATTTTGCTAAATAGTTCTTCATAAGTATAGGTACATTCAATGTTGTTTGGTATTGAATTTGGCCGAAATCGGAGAAGCGGTTCGAATTTTATGGGGTTTTAACATTTTCGTAACTTTTTTGAAAATGCTATAACTCGAGAATGGTTTAAATAACTGACCTAAATTTTTGCATCAAAAAGTATTTAAGATTTTATAGAAATTTCAAAATTCAATTGTCCATAACTTCAGAACGACTCGATGGATATATATGGGACTTTGCAGGCAAGTAGAGTAGAAACTAATATTTCATTATTGTTATTTTATTTTGTGTTGTTGTCCATATACCAAACTACCAAAAATATGGAGGTAACAAATTGGAAAAACTGCTAATTGAAAAAAGCTGCAAAGTAGAACTTTTTTTTCTTCTATTTCCGTTTATTTAACGTCGCATCAACTACTATGGTTATTAGCGACGGGACCTACTGTTTATTCCTTTAGTGGGATCCGATTCCACTGTGGGAGTTACTCGATACGAAATAACGTTATTTTTACTGCACTTTGGGTGTGCATAACAGTCGGTCATCTAGGTTTGTTTCACGGTACCGGAGTTACATCGTTTTGACGCTATTGGCAAACATTGGACGACTAACGGACATTTATCGAATATAGTACGATTAATGCCCGGAGTTTTGTCGCACCACAAAAAGTAGAACCTTGAACATTGCTTACTTATTAAATTTCATTTTTCAGAAAACTTCCTCTGTGAGGAAGCCAAAATTAATAAATAAACTTTCTCATAGAAGTAGCTTTGTGAAAAATGAAATTTAATGAGGAAGCAATGTGCAAAGTTCTACTTTGCAGCTTTTTCAACAATAATAAACTGTAAAAAATTAGAAAAAACAGTAACTTTACGATGGGCACCAGTTGGAAAAATGCTATATGCAACGCACGATTTTTGAGATTTATTTTCAGATTTTTCCAATGTATATATATTTTATTTCATAATGAACGTTAATTAATCATTATTAAAAAGGCCTAATTTCAGATTATTTAAGCAAAATCTCAATACTTATTTGAAAAAATCTGAAAAAATTCTCAAAAATCATGTGTCGCACATAAAAATGTTCTAGCTACTGCCCATCGTGAAGTTACTATATTTTCTAATTTTTTTCTTTTTTTATTATTGAAAAACATCGAAAAAACAGATGGAATTGCTGGCCTACTTCGACTCGCTTACCAAAAGTTTTTATTTTCATAAGAAGCTTCTTTAGAATGTTTTCAGATTTTTTAAATGTGTCGTTCGACAATTTGTTTTAAAAAATCGTAGATAATTAAAAATTCGTAAATAAAAAAAAAGAAGAAAAGAAAATTAGTGCTTTTCGGAGTTATGTGAATCATACAAGAAATGACGGACCCAATCGGAAGGGTCAAGGGTCAGATTCAGGTCGAAACCAGATGGAATGCCCCATATAGAGCGAATCGAGAAAGAAATAAAATCAAAAATCGGTTAACCTTGGGTGAAATATAAGATTGATATAAATCTAAAATAATTTCTACATATTGTACGCATTCTATACAACTCTCAAAAAGATTGTAAACTTTTTTTGTGACATCCTGAAACATGGGATGGGTCACTTGATGCGGACTGCCTAATAGGTAAGGATTATCGAAAGTGTAGGAAAACAAAATAGTAAGACCTAGACAAAATAGATGTGGCAAGCAAGTTGGATTGAGGCGGTTTCCTCCCATTTCTCCATTCCTCCGAGCATAGCGTAATAGCGAAACGAGGGTGGCTTTGTAATTATAGTCGCGAACGAGCGCTAAAATTAGGTAGGGGATGCGGAAAGGTGTCGGCATTTTAGAGGCCATATGTAGGTCAGGCATACTGACCCACCTTACTGTCACTGATACGACTACCTATTAGAGCTCGTCTGGTCTCGCGAAACGCGAGACGAACACGGAAAGAAAAACATGTCGATGATGATATAGACAGAGTACAAGGCACGTATAATTTTTGCTGTGTAGGCTGCTGATATACTCGCTGATGCTTCAACTTACTTACTTATTCAACATAGGTTGAGAAGCGACGGTCTTATATTAGAAGGTGATTATGTATTTTTTTGTTCCCTCTCCTTCTTCACCTTTTTCGACTCGTGAATAATAAATTGTTGGACAATAATAAACCATGTATCAATCTTTTTTTGTAAGTACTCGGTAAAATTTCTCACAGGCAGAAATATCAGTAACAACAAAAATTACAAAAATATTCTTTAAGAAAAGATGAATATTCAATAAAAAATATATATAAAAAAGGCTGAAATAATTGATAACATTTATAGGAGGATAACTCCCTAATTTTTTAAATTACAATTGTAACAATAGATTTGAATTATTTGTTTGTACTTATTCGACTCACGGGTCTTATTTTTACAGCAGTCGGGCGACGACTTTTCTGATGTCGATAAATTGTTCATTATGTAAAACGACCAATGACTTTGGCATATGTACTTTGACGTCTCCCGACAGTTGTAAAAAGAAGACCCGTGAGTTGAATAATTACAATCAAATTATTGAAATCTATTGTTGTTTGTCGTTTTGACAAACATGCATTTCGAAGAGTCGAGGCGAGATCCCTCGATCGTCGCGAAACGCATAACTCCCGTCTTTCGCCCGGTGACAGTCGGGAGTTAAAAATACGTTTTTTTTCGATACATATACGTCAAGGTGCTGCTTTAAGAAAGCCGAGTCACCTTAAAAAATGTGGTTCATATTTTTACAAATTTAATTCCATGACTTATATTTTTTTACGATGACACAAAATCTTGCAACTTTGTGAAAAATATATGACTTGACACATCAGATAGCAAAACCGAACCTTTTCAGAAGTGTAATTATATCTTGTAGTTCAATTCAATCATATGATTTTCTTTTTTTTTATTTTACTTTGTGATGTCAAGTTTTTAAAAAGTTTTTGAGCATTCAAAAAAAAGTTCGCATTTTCACTAGCTTTGGTAAGTTCTGAGATATCAGACTGAATAGTTTTTCCAAGTAATCTTGAGATGAATTTTTAAGGTAGTCCTTATGAGCCATACTAGTCAATTGACGCACTATCACGAATATTCGGTAAAAGGAATATTTTGATATATCTGTACATTCAATTAATCACAGTCAGAACATTTGGTACATTAACCGCCGCGTGGTTAATAATCTAAATGACATATAAAGGGCGCGTGAAGAATAAATATATGAAGCAATAACAGCATGTACAATCAGATTTGTGCAGGAACGGCTGTGTTGTTTTGAGACTGTAGCGCATCGGTTTGCGCGGTAAACTGACTGTGTTCGAACGGATTATACAGGGATAAACGTGTAAAATCGAATTGTGTAGAACCGAAATTCTCCTTTTCATGTGAAGCCGTTTTATTCGTGCTATGATTGGTCGTGGGCAGACACAAGTTCATACATTGAATCTTTTTGTTTTTCTCAAATGTCAAAACTAACAGAAGGTGTGCATATCGTTTGCAGGATAGGTTTAGGGGAGAAACGGATATGTTGGACATTGAAGGTTAAGTTGCCGGGTGACGTGTCGTTCAATTGAACACACTGGCCCAAGACACATCCGATTATCCGTAACTTCCGGATGGCGATGACGTGTTTGACATTTATTTAATTTACGCGAAAATAGTTCGATAATATTGTTCCTTTTTCATATTTTGTACAGAATCGTGACACTCTTAGAAACCCATAGCACATTTCATATTGTATAAAAGTTCAGTTTATACACGTTAATTTTCGTTCCGACGTGCGAATTCTAATATTTATTTTCTCGGCAATTTTAGCCGATAACCCAGTTTGAAACTTTGTATTCGCATTTAGATGGGTTTCAACTATAGTATAAAAAAATTTGAACCCTCAAAGTTCACAAAGGCTGATGCACAAAGACTACCTTAAGAATATTTTTTCGCTTCCACTACTCTAAATTTCAGTTTCTGACTAAAGATTGGATTTGACCTAAATTCTAGTTCAAGGCGAGAAATAAGTATACAATTGGAGTCGCTGATTATAATCATTTTAAAGCGGAGAAATAGAACTATTTTTCAACCATTGTGATCCATCCATTTATATAGGATGAAATTAATAATAGAGCTAATCTATGTTAGTGACTGAAATTGACTTGTGACACCAATTAGTCCGATATTGACCCACCGAATTTATTAATTATAGCGGCATTCTATGTGTTTCGCGTATTTATATAGGCTACATAGCGTAATATCTATGCTTTGAATTGAATTTTTGAAATCTTACTAGCTTAGAGCAAAAAAGTTTTCTAGTTTTACAAAAAAGAAAGTAGAAATAAATTGTAAATGCGAAAAATTTAGAAATTTTTGTCTTTCACTTTACCAGTTTAACGAACAAATCTGTCGAATACAAATGATTTAGCTTTCTCATAGGGAAAAATATGTTTTCGTGAAATTTTTTTTTTCGAGATTTTCATGTAAGGACACTCAAAATGGTCCAAAGCGTCGAGAAAAGTGGTCTAGAAAAAATGTCTGTATGTGCGTGATGTGTATGTGCAAATTACGTTGTTAGCACGATAACTGTTGTAATTTTTCATGTATCTTCCTCAAATTTGGCACGCAAGTCGGCTCTCATACGACAACTTTTAGGATTGTAGTTGAAGCGAATCGGTAAGAAAATACAAATTTTACAGCATTTTGGATTTTTGGAAAAAATCGTTTTCACACTATAAGTTTCGCAAATTAAAAGATATCGGGCTGAAATTTTGTGCGGAAATGGACTACCATCTTAACGATTTTAACTTTTTTTTAAACGTCTGCAAAGAGTGCAACTCTTGTAAATTCTGAGATATCCGACTGCAATTTTCGACGTGATTTCACGATTATTGATTATCAATGATGAATTTCGTCGAAGGAACTGTCGATATGCCGATAAACTTCGATTTTGGTGAATTAAAAAAGAAAAATTGCTGTCACGGAAAACAAAAAAAATTGAAATCTTTTGCAGATTTAGCTTAAATATGGTTCACATAGAGGCTACTATTGAACAAGGTTTAAGTACAAATTTGACGCAAATCAGTCAAACGGTTCAAATTTCATGGCATTTTGAATTTTTTGAAAAATCACTTTCACGCACTAGCTTGTATAAATCAGGAGATACCGGCTTCAAATTTGTATCACATATGGGCTACCATGGAACAGGGTTTGAGTTAAAATTTGACACAAATCGGCTGAGCGGTTCAAATTTCATGACACTTTGCATTCTTTTTTAAAGGTCTTCCGAGCTGAAGGAAGCCTGCAAAGTAGAACCTTGGGTATTGCTTTCTCACAATTTTCTATCTTTGACAAAGCTTTTTTTTAAAAGCTTCCTCTATGATAAAGCCAAAATTGATCAACATACTTCCTCCTAGAGGTAGCTTTGTAAAAAAAAGCTTTGTCAAAGATAGAAAATTGTGAGGAAGCAATTTGCAAGGTTCTACTTTGCAGGCTTGTTTTATTGGTGTCTTTACAAATAAGGACAGGAAGGATTCTCTTTGAGAGTAAAAATCGTTGGAGGATTGTGGAAGTTAAAAACATGGAAAGGAAGGTTTTTATTGGAGAGTAAAATTGTTGGTGGATAGTGGAAGTTACAAATATGGAAAGGAAGGGTTCTATTAGTTTCCTAGGATCTAGTGAGCAGAAGGCTCGGGTGAGGCTCTTAGAGCAGTTGACAACAGTAAGAAGAGTACTTTATGAGCTGCTAGGCGCCTGAGTGCGTGCACCACCCGAAGTGCGTTCGGGTAGTCATCTATAGAATAGCAGCGCGTGCAGTGGTTTGGCCGCAAGAAAAAATAAGGTATATATTGTTCTTAATACGTGACATTACTCATACCTCATATGCGAATCTCCTTTAGATATAAATATTGTCTGGGAACACAAACACGTGTATTTTCCGTGTAAAATATGATTAAAATAAAGAAAGATGAAATGCTTTTGTGATAAAATGTTGAACGTGTGAAATGTTCTTCTAACGATGAAATTATTAATTTCATTTTGCAGGAGGCGTATAGAAAATGGGTGTGCAGCTCCCTGGTGCCTTACTTTGCTCATGGGGGACCGCCGGCCTTGGAAACCTCGGCGAACACCTGGCCCGGCTCGAGGTTACGGCCCTGTCGGTCCTTCTGCCAATCCGTGGAACAACGTTGCCCTTATCTACTTCCGGGTGACCGTGCACCTGCTTACCCCACGCAATACGCCGGCGAACCCACTTTTCTTTGCAGAGGTATGTTTCGACACCACAATTTTTTTCCAATTCAATTCCTGATATAATTCCGGATGATTCTAAATTCACTGTAAACGCAAAAAAGAAATCTGGTATTAATTAAATATGAATAAAGTTACGACTATTGATTTTTTAGTTTGTCAATAAATTTTCAATAGGGTGATTTTGAAAAAACGTTATATTTTTTGTTGCCCAACTAACTGGTTGAGAAGTTGCGTTTGTGCAAAAAGGGAAGCTCACCAAAGGAGAGCACTAAACATTCATTTATTTATTTATTTACTTACTTACTCACTTACTCACTTACTCACTTACTCACTTACTCACTTACTCACTTACTCACTTACTCACTTACTCACTTACTCACTTACTCACTTACTCACTTACTCACTTACTCACTTACTCACTTACTCACTTACTCACTTACTTACTTACTTACTTACTTACTTACTTATTTATTGTATACTTATATGGGTAAAGCCGAATTGCAGGTCGATGACTAAACCGTCGATGAATGAATACAAAAAAACTAACAAGTTGACATGACACATTGAGATATTGTAGCATAATACGAGAGATTGATTATTTCCATTTTATTTGATATATAATAGACAATTAATGTCAGCCAATATATACTGCAATTCGCAGACGATACAGTATAAATTTCTCATAAGAATAATTTACAATAAACTACAGAAGCACTCCAAAACGCCACAGATAATACTTCAACTTGATTCAACAAATGATGACTCAAACCAAATCCACGCAAATTACAGTTATTCATTTTCAATCATAAAATGACCCCGCGAGGGTCGAGAATTCATCTATACAACGTCGAAATACCAGCTGTTCCACATCCAAAATACCTAGGCATAAATATGGATAGCAAATTAAATTTTAGCCATCATCTACAACAGTGCAAAAATATAACCATATGGATTGCCTCACATTTTAGGAAAGTTACATTTCAAAGATCGAAATATACATATAAAACATCTAGCAACACTCAGAATATTTAGTTGCATTAATTTGGTTTCGTTCAAACTACTTGCATTTCCTTCAAATGCATTTTGTTACAAGTGATCAATGCAGTTTATTTGAACCAACTAAACAATTACGTTGACATAGTAACTCAAATCTAATTACAAATAATGTTGAATCAACTAAATTGAAGTTTATTGTAACTTGTAATTTTTTTATTATTCTGGACAAAGATCAATATTACACAACTATTTGCATCATTAAACCTAACGCAAATAATATTTATATCAGCAATTCAGTAAGTCAATTGGAACAAAATGATTCCTTTCAAATTGTTCCATTATTCGATCGATGAGAGTAATTCAGTTTTTTTCGTTCAGATAAAGAACACATTCAAATCACTACTGATAATCATACTTTGGTTTAAGAAAACTGAGAATTTAGTTCTATTGAGTCTGGGCTTCTTTCAAAACGGAGAAAACTACATTTCACGGAAACAAATCCTTCTTTAGAATTCAACTAAATCTTATAGTCAATTGAAGTGTATATTTCATTCGCCACCCGCAACTGCAGGATTTAATTATCTTTGGCGGTACTAAACGTTTTTCTGAGTGAATAATGTACAAATCTATATGCAGACCACTATTAGAGTACGGAAATCTTATTTTGATAAGTTGTAAAATAACCAGCAACTAAAAAAATAGAAACTGCTGAAAGATGCGTCATCCGACGATTGACACGTATACGATATTCAGTCAATTCACTACACAATCGTAGAAATACACTCATCTACGAAAAAACCAGAATTACACCTATAAAAACGAGAATCCAAAAACTCACCAAGAAATTTGCTATAATTCAAACTGAAAGTTTAAAACCACTCTGTATGCAACCTGAACAAAACCGTACATGTAAACTCAAGCACCCCATTCATACCACATATCGTCAGTTAGAAATATTAATTAACGAAGACAACTGACAAAAAAAAGAAAAATAATAAAATAAATCATTTATTCTTCGACTAACTGAAAAGAAAAAAGCAAACTATGTCTATAAATCAGAGGCTTAAGAACCACGGTCGATGGCCTTTTGACAATATACAAAACAAAGATGTGATAGTTATATATATAGAACTGTAACCTGTCATACATTTTGAATAAATATACTACTACTACTACTTATATATAATAATCCTAATCATATTTTCCCCTTTTATCGTATATCAAATTTTTGCGACGAGTAAGTAGGAGAGAGTATCGTCGTTCGAAACGGAAGATTGTAACAGAAATAAATAAATAAATAAAGAAAAATGAATAATAAAAAAAATCTCCAAGATAATTGGTCAAACAATAATATTTAGAGGTGGCTCACGCAATTTGTAATTTCCCATTTAAATAACATGGGAAATATGTTTTTGCGTATTTAGACTTTTATACCTTCTCAATGGCAACAGTAATGAGTAAATTTACAGCATATCTCTAAGGAAAATTTAACGCTCTACAAAAAAAAGGTCCTTTGCGAAAAACTCCTAAATCCAACCGTTTCAAAGTTATATTTATATAAATTTTTATCGTTTTTTTTCAACTATGACGGGAAAATTACTAGTCTCACCATAACATTTCTTGAAACTTTTTTTTTTTTGCAGAGCATGCATTCAATTCTCAAGAAATCGGAATCTGTAGGTCTATGAGAAAAAATTCACTTTAAAAAAACTCATTTTAAATGGTTTTTATTTACAAAAACGACTATTTATCATTGCAAAATTTTCTTTTATTGGAACTGGTATAGCGCCGTCGATGTTCTCGCACAATTTACGTAACGAATACTGAAATTGCTCTTCGTCTTTAGTTAAGCATTCGTTATACTCTTCTAATAATGAAAGACCGCGTTCTGCAACATCATTTGTCACTATCAGCGTTCTAAAAAATCGAAACATTCTTTAAAGCTATCATTATCACTCCATACTTGGGAGTAACCTACAAAATTTAGTCAATCGTAAATAAATATCAGAATAAAAAAATTCATTTTTCAGCATATTTCTTGTCATATTTTAGGTCACTAAATTATATAAAATACATTTAGAATAATATTTTTAGTAACAAATGTCTTTCCTAGGCCTACAATTTCCAATCTATAACATTGTTAAAATCTTCTCAAGAACCAATTTGTTGATAATTTAAAGCTCTACAAAAAAGTTTTAAGAAAAGTTATGAAAAAGACTAATAGTTTGCCGTAATAGTAAAAAAATGGTAAAATTTTTTATAAATATAACTTTAAAAGTTATTAACTTTTAAACGGCTGGATTTAGGATTTTTTTGCAAATGACCTTTTTTGTAGAGCATTAAATGTTCTATAGAGACATGCTATAAAATTGCTCAATACAGTTGTCATTAAGTTGGTATAAAAGTCTAAATACCCAAAAACGTATTTCACATGTTATTGTAATGGGATATTATAAGCTGCATGACTCACCTCTAAATATTATTATTCACGGCTATCCTTCAGTGAGCTTTCTTTTTTTTGCACCAAAATAACTTCTCAACCAGTTAGTTGAGCAAAAAAATACAACGTTTTTTTTAAATCACCCTAACATTTAATTGCATTTTATATTTAAAAAAAATTAATGATATTTTATTTATTATTTAGTCGAAACAACTATTTTTTCTGTAGTTACTTTAATTATTAAAATAGCTGCCGTAACTATCAATATGGTAACATGGACTAAGAATTAATAGCTGCAACTTTATAGTTGTCAGCCACTACTACGATTTATCGGTGTTTATAATTTGTAAAGAAAAACGTCTACGCAGCGAATTTTCGGATAGGAATGCCATTTTTAATCTACCAGAAGAGCACCCTGAAAAAAAGTGATACGACTAATGAAATAAAAAACTTGGGTAATCCAATAAAAATAGATTAATAATCAATACTGCCTTAAAAATGTTCGTTCGACGCAGTTTTACTATATTGTAGTTTCACAAAATCGACCACTTAATAATATACGACTATAAGTTTTACTACATTTATACTAATTAGTATTATTCTAAACGTCTTTTTTATTTCAGAAAAATTTATCAAATAGCGGAGTTCTATTAAGATTGCATCCTAAATATCAATTTTATTTAAATAAATGTATTAAGGTGTGAACATTTTAAAGGTACCATTTTTTTAATTGAAAAAAAAGTATGGAGCAGTTCAGAAAAATAAGTCTCGCTTTAAAATGCATAATCTATATTTTCTTATTCGCTTAAAGAAAAAAAAAGTATCGTTCTATTGTTACAAAGTGTTATATTTATGTCAAATGAGAGTTACATAACAAATATGTTGAAACGCTTTATCCTCGGTAAACCCAGTCTTTTACCAATATTGTTTCAATTCTTGATATCTCTGGTACATTTAAAAAAAGTTAATTGTTGTATAAAATTCAGACGCCTCTGGCGATTTACGCCAAATGTGTTGTCACATATTTTTATATGTTATTGCGAACGCATCTAAATTTTCTTTATACCTCTTGTCAGGTGTTTGGAAAGCGGAAGTTATTAAAACAACAAACTAAACATTTTTATATAAAAATCCGAACCTTTTCACCAGCTCAAATTCATTAGCGACCGATCTTTAATATTATCCTATTTTTAAGAACTATTTAGCTCGATAGCTTAATATTTACAGGAGCTTGAACGTGCACAATTCATTTTCGAAAAATTGAATAAAATCGGAACAGATTGTTTAATTAATGAGTCAATTCGTCGAATGTACAACAATAACAACAAGAAAAATTGTTAAAATAACAGAAATACTTTTGATAAGTCAGAAATGACACAATAATCGTTTCACTTTTTTTTTGTGTAAAATAGTCATTTCAGTTTTTTTAATGTCAAAATGATATAAAATTTGTTTAAAATAAAAATACATAATTTATGTAACTTTGCTATAAAACTAGAAAGTGACCGAAAAAATTGATTCCGAACTAACACAAAGTTTCTTTGGAAGTCTGCTGATAACAAACACAATCTTTCTGTTAAATTGTACAATTTTCAATTTAGTTTGCACTGTGTACCCAAGAGGGTTTTTTTGTGAGAAAGGGTAGATGATTGTTGGCACCCTTTCTCGCCCTCTGCCCCCCCAACCATTTAACGATTCTATTGAAATCGTTTCATCGCCAATTCCGCAAAATCTATACGTCGATCTTCATCGCGATTGGTAAAAGGTAGAAAAAGCGGAACCTTTTTTCTGTATCTAGCCACATTTGGCAGGAATCCGTGTGGCGAGGAATCAGAATGGAGCTTTCATCGCCGGATAAAATCGAGCTAAAGCCTGATAACATGAAAGTCTGATTTGTCGTTGATTTCAGACCCGAACATCCCGGAAACGGGTGAACAGGCGATGAGAGCTTTGCACGGTAATGAGGAAGAGGAGTGCTGCTTCCACGTTTGTTCCGAAATTGAGCCTGGATCGGGTGTCTGCGCAAATTGTACAGATCGGAGACCCCACAGTCATCGTGCAGGACATGATGCCTCGACGGCGCCCCAATGCGAGATTACGTCAACAAGCCCCATTCAGTCCATTTCTACAGGTATTCAATATTACAATCACAATTACTACATACAAAGTGCATCCAAAGGGATTGTCTAAATAACTTTGACAAATTATATTTTTAAACAAAAATAACTTAGATCCGCAACGATAATAACTTGGTGATAAAAACAACTTTAACAAAAATACCATCGACGATAATAACTTTGTGTAGAATTGTCCGTTCACGCGCAGAAAGCGGCTGTCTCGGAAAGAGTCTGTCGAATCTCGGAAAGAGTCTTTCATATCTTGGGAAGAGTCTCAGAAAGAGTTGCGGATACGATCCAGAGAGAGAGAGCATTACTCTTGCTCAGACTGTCACTAAGGGTCGAATTTATAGTCCAAAGCTTGAACTTAATTTCCAATTTAAGTTCAAACTCAAGTTCAAACTTAAGTTTGAACTTCATTTCGAACGTAAGTTTCAACTCAAGTTGGGACTTAAATTTATTATAAAACGTTAGATAAGTTCTTTAGGTTTAATAGTTAGTTTCCTCAGTTCTTTGGGTTTTTTTAGGTTTGTTAGGTTCGGTTGTTAGTTTTTTCGATGTATATTTTAGGGAAATTGTTTTTTCGGGAAACGGATTTTTCGGGAAATTGTTTTCGGAAAATTTTCCGTAAACCCAAATATAAAGGAAAGAAGACGAATAGGAGAAAAAGCGAATAAGAAAAGTGGAAAGAGTGGCGAAAGAGGAGTTAAATAAGATTAAAGTTGAAAAATTGAAGAAGACACAACATAAAAAAAGCAGAAATGGCAGAAACGAAGGCTAATAAAAATTTTAATAAAAGGAGAAAAGAATCCCGTCGTAGTTATTACCAAAAAGTTAGCAATATTTTTTTTCTATCAGAAAATATTGATTCTTGCGATAAATGTTTTCATGTTTCGAATAAAACATTATTTAGCTAGATTCGAAGACTTATGGTGTTCCCAATAATCGTTGTTATTTCAAGTGACCACAAAAAGCACCATGACTGACCAAAAAATAGTACATTCGTGGCCAATAACGGTGAAAACAGGTGTTGGCTGATTACTGAATCTTTCCTCGATTAATTGCGATGAAAATAATTTTTTTTTCATAATATTTGGATTCCTTATAAGTTTCGGATAACATTGATCAACTTTTAACGTGCTCTTATGCACTTATTTAAAACTTATCGTTAAATGAACAGTAGGATTATGTTTAAAGTGGCCACGAATGGTACGCCTATCCCTATTGTACTTAATTTTTTAAAATACAATTGAGTACAATATTTACAGTGTTATATTAAAATGATCCGTGTAGTGTTTACGATATAAAATAATCTACCGGTAAGCACCCTTTTTTTTCAATCATACACATAGTAGTCTAGCTATACACAACTTGAAGTTGCATTATATATTATCCTTAAAGCAGAACATTTTTTTGTAAGTTTAATACAAATGTATGGCCAAAATCATGATGAAATTTAAATACTTTTAGATGAAAGTTCTTATATTAAAAAATTAACTAATTAAATTGATTCGAATAAAAATGAAATTACTGCGAAAGTCCCAATTAATTTTGGACTTTTAAATTTGATCATAAATTAGGCTTATTCGGAAAGCATAATAAAAAAACCAATTATTTAAATATAATTCACTTTAAATGTAAGGGTAAAATCACGATTTAATTTAAATACCAAATACCCTCAATATTTAAATACCTCCGTTGTTTCGAATTGATGGGGCTTCGCCCCCTCATCCACGGGTGGCTTCGCCGCCTTTTAATAACAACACTGTAAATACTTTACATAACTGTAAAACAAGAAATTATGCGCAATAATATAACAATAGACAATGTTATGCAATTATTTTAGTCGATGGTTTTTTTGTTAAAGTTCTTTTATCACCAAGTAATTATCGTTGATGTTCTCATATCAAAAAGTGATTTGTCCGAAAATAATTTTTTGATGTTGTTTTGACGTGCTTTGAGAAAGGGGGGAATGGATTTATTCGAATCGAACAAAACTTTGCTTATATAAGATAAATGTATATGAATTTAATAAATCTTATTAGGCCGATATTTTAATTTTTTAATTATTTATTTGAATAAATACATTTAATGGCCGGCCTAATAGGATTGATGTAATTCAACTATATTTTATTTAATTCAAATTTGAATCAATTCTTCCTCTTTCTCTAGATGTGTATGAGAAAAGAAAGAATACATCTGTTAGTACATCTTCAGAGCTATATATGGGGCATTCCGCCTGGTTTCGTGGAATGCCGTGAATGGATCGATTGGATCCGCAATTTTTTATATCATTGAGATAACTCTAAAAAGCACATTTTTTTCTACATATGTTCAATCTACTGTTTTTATAAACGGATTATCGTTCGACTATTTTTAAAATTTGAAAAAATGAGAAAAGTTTTCTGTAAAATAAAAATTTGTTGGTAACCGAGCCGAAGTGGACCAGCGATTCCATGTATTTCTTTCGGCCTTTTTTCAACAACAAAAAAAAATGAAAATAGTAAGAAAAAATAGTAACTCTAAGATGGGCAGTAGCTAGAAAATGTTTGTAGCCAACACATGATTTTTAGAATTTTTTTCAGATTTTTCAAATGCACATGTACATTTTATTTTAAAATGAACATTAAAAAACCACTAATAAAACGGCCTAATTTGTGATTATTGAAGCAAAATCTCAACATTTTTATTTGGGAAAATCTGAAAAAATTCTCAAAAATCATGTGTTGCATACAAACATTTTCTAGCTGATACCCATCGTAAAGTTACTCACTTTTCTAATTTTTTCAGTTTTATTTTGTTGAAAAAAGGCCGAAAGAAATACATGGAATCGCTGGTCCACTTCGGCTCGGTTACCAACAAATTTTATTTTCCGAAAAAGATTTTTCAGATTTTTTAAATATGTCGTTCGATAATTTGTTTTAACAAATCGTAGATTATTTTAATTTTATTTTTAACTCGAAGGACCGCCGAAGCCGCACACCGACCGCACAACCATCAGTGTTGGGTTCGTAGATAATTTTGAAAAAGCGTAATTTTTTTTTAATTAGTTCTTTTTCGAGTTATGTCAACCATATAAAATATTGCGGAACCATACAAAATATTCGAAGGGTCAAGGGTCAGACCCAGGTCGAAACCAGGTGGAATGCCACATACATTTTTCAAGTCACTTAAGGGAAGCGAATCACATCAAAACCGCCAATATTCATTGAAGAATATCTCACTGGTATTATAAGAGAAAATTATCAATCAATACTGCTTAGTTTTTAGAGCACATTATTATTTTTTTATTTAGTCGAATCTTTGCTAAAATATTTGTATGAGCTCAGAGAGAAGATATTTTTAAAGAGTTTTTGGAGCGCTTTTACATAATATGTGGATCTTAACAATGTCGTGATATTGCAAACCAGAAATCATACTTTACTTCAGTTAAGGATATCTTGGTCAATTTTATCGAAAACTGTACCAAAGTGTAGTTAATTTAACCATTTGAAAAAAAATTGTCGATAACATAATGAAGATTTGAAGAAGATAGAAGTTTTTATATTTTTAAATTTTCTACCACAAAGTACTTCGCAACAATACGAACATTTTGAGCCATGAGACATCTTGTCATCTATTACCAAAGCGATGCCAAATGCCAACTATACAAATATGAATTTTCTTTTATTTCGAAAATTTAATCCGAAGCATAACATGTTTCTTTATTTAGAATTCATTGGGAATTTGGGTTTCTGAGGTTTCTGAGGTTGTTCTGTTTTTTTTTACCATTTTTTTTTTAATTAAAAATCGCGAACAAAAATTCAAAAAATGACTAGACTTTGATGAAACTCGCTATCTAAAGTTTTGTGGATGAGCTGATTATAAATCTGAAACTATTTTTTGAAATGATTTATTTCAGATTTATAATCAGCGATTCCACAAAACTACGAATAGCATATATAAAGTTACTCGTGGGCAAGAAAAAAGTTATTATTTATATTATTATATAAAAAAAAATATAAACAAACATTTATATCTGTTGAACCGTCGAAAATTCAAAGTTCGGCCTGGTAACTCAAAAACTTAGTCTTGTTACACAGTATTTTTTAAATAGAAAATCAAAATATATGCAAAATGTTTTTTCTTTTGAAATGTCGATTTTCGATTTCAAAAATATATTTTAAACCGTAATAATATTCTTTTGTGGACTATTTTCATTTACATAGTTGAGTTTATGACAAAAATAAACTCTTCCATATAGTTTTCTGTGCATTAGTCAGCATCAATGGTATTTTTCATTTATTAAAAATATAATTCTTAATATCAAAGAATTTCGAAGATCGGTATCTTCTGAAAATGTGAAACAAAGAATCTTTTAAAGAATAAATTCGCTTCGTAAGCCCCTGCGATCATTTGAGTAAAGTGTTGATTGAACGAAAAATAGTGAGTTCAGATTATCTAAAAACTGAGCTGGAATGCCTCAATTGCAAGTGACTCATCGGTTCCCTTAACTGTGAAACTTCATACTTTCTGGCAAGCCTTTCGAAGTAACAATGTTTCAATTCACAAAATCAAACTTCGTAAATACCAAAAACTTTGTGCTGGCGATAAATAACTTCAATTTTTTAATTACAGTAATAATACAGTTGAATTTTTTTAATTACGTGTAAAACCTTGACCCAAAGTAATTTTTTTTATTATGAAAATAATGGCACCTTTAAATCATTCTATAATTTTATTCAAATGTATCCGTCACGCTTTTCAAATTTGGTGAATAGTTAAATAGTCACTGCTCTCTAATGGCAAAAACGTATATATTATTATTAATATCTCTCTATATTATAAAAATATCTCGCCGCCGCTGTGTAGGATTACCCAGAATTCCCTGATTACCCAGAATTCCCGGATTACCCAGAATTCCCTGATTATCCAGTATTCCCTGATTATCCAGTATTCCCTCATTACCCAGAATTCCCGGAATGTCCTGATTATTCAGAATTCCCAGATTACCCGTAAATCTCGGATTATTCAGAATTTAACCATAACAACCGTTGCTATAGCAACCGTTAACATAGCAACCGTTAACATAGCAACCTTTAACATAGCAACCGTTAACATAGCAACCTTTAACATAGCAACCGTTAACATAGCAACCGTTAACATAGCAACCGTTAACATAGCAACGGTTAACATAGCAACCGTTAATATAGCAACCGTTAACATAGCAACCGTTAACATAGCAACCGTTAACATAGCAACCGTTAACATAGCAACCGTTAACATAGCAACCGTTAACATAGCAAACGTTGCTATAGAAACCGTTAATATAGCAACCGTTACTATAGCAACAATCACCATAGCAACCGTTACTATAGCAACCATCATCATAGCAACCATTACCATAGCAACGTCCGTAATAAGGACATAGTCAATACTTGAAAACCGGGCCACCCTACTTAATTTAACGCTATGCAGCCTAACCCTACCAAACTTAACCGTTCTTAAACTATCGTACTAAACAAACCTATCTAATTTAAGTGACCCTAACTCAATCCTCCCTAATTTAATCATCTAACTTGACTTTATTAAGTTCATCCTATCTAATTTAATCCTACTTGAGGTAATCATACGCAATAGTACATACTTGAAACACGGACCGATCCTACTTAACTTAACCGTACCTAACAAACCTGCCTAAATGAACTCTACCTAACTCAATTCATTCTAACTTAATCCTCCCCAGTTGAATCCTACCTGACTTAATCCTACCAAACTTAACCCTATGTAACATCATGCTTCCTAACTTCATCCAACCTAACTTAATCCTACCCAACTTAATCCGTGCCCACTCATTGAAATATTCAGGTCTCTTTTTAGATGGTTGATGTGGTAACGGTTGATATAGTAACGAGAACCTCCGTTTCGGAGAAATAGGGAGGGTCCCGAAGAATCGCCTATCTCACATCGGCCAGTCTCAATTCTTCACACATCGGCAACAGGCTTGCAGACCGATCAGGTACTTAGTACAAATCCAGGCTTGGAGGTTCATTCGGAAATTAGAAAAATCCGGGCTTGGGGTCCATGAGGGATTTAGAAAAATCCGGTCTTGGGGCCCATGAGGAACACAGAATAATCCGGGCTTGGGGACCATGAGGGATTTAGAAAAAATCGAGCCTTTAGAGACCTTTAACCTGAAATGCCCTATACATCCTACACAGCGGCGGTGGCGAGATCTGTTTATAATATGGAAAGATAATTAAGAACACAGAAAAAAGTCCTAGTTTTTAAAGGGTTAAATCGTACCACATGCAGATGACTGTCTCCTTTTAATACAAAAGAGTATAAATAGGTAACTTGATCACCCAAAGATGGTAAGAAAACTAGCCATTTCTCATTGATTTATCTATCGTTTATTCCGTTACCCCAAACACGAATGATCAACAATTATTCCGGAAAAAGAAACTAAGGGTTAGAATGAAACAGAGGGAAGAACTAAAAAAAAACAAACAAGAAGGGAAGGGCTGTTAGAGAGACTTGGGCGCTAGTCACTAATGAGCCCGATCGATTGTTGAAGCTGTGGTGAAGCAAGTGGGGAATGGACGACGTGGTTGAGTGGGAACTAGGAAGAAGAAGAAGAGAAAAGGAAACAGTAGTTCTGTCGAGAGGAATCTTACAGGACCCGAAGCTCGTTTTGCTTCCTAAATTTCTCTTGAAGCCGGATGTAGCCAAGCCCTCGTGTAACTTCTTTGTAGTTTGCAACTTTGTTCTACGCGTTACTGATTGAAGGGTCGGTATAAGAGAAAGTAGAGAGAAAGGGGGCCTCCGTACTGATGGAAATGCAGCATGTAAGTGTGTAAAAGGAAAAAAGACTCAACTCGTACTACACAGATATGTGTACAAAATATATATTTGTAGGCGTACATGAGATAGTTTTTTCAATTACGATCGATGTTATTTGCATTCACACCGATTCCTTCATCGCACAAGTTATGTACAGTTTAATCAAGAACTGTGGCGAAAAAACGTTTTTTTTTAATGGTAATCAATTGAAATTAAAATGCTGGGCAGCTGGGTTCACTATTAGTTTGTTTTTTTTCTTCTTGATTAATGCAGTTTGATTTTAAGCAGATGCGATTAGGACAACGAAGAAAAGAATAAAAATTGAATGATGAATAATGTGCATGTATTATTCATAAATCCCTTTTCAAACAGGGTTTACGTTCAGGATTTCTCTCTCTTTAGTAACGGGAGTAGTCAAGATTGTAAATACGTCCTAAAAACCTTTATTTCACAAAGCTAACCAGAATGATCAGAAAGTGATGTTCACGTTATTTTCTACAGTTGAAAAAGACACAGAATGATGGTCGCCTTTGCCTTCTTTTGCCAGATCAGAGTTAGTTAGTGTTAACGAAGCTTGCTAAGGGAACGAGGGTATACAATTTGCTATCCCCGTAGCGTATGTCAGACAAGTTTAGTTACTCGTATTCTCGCTACTGTTCCTTCGCCTTGGATGCATTCAACCGAGACTTAATATCACCCAGAAAGTTTAGTCAACGGACTGGAAGCTTTACTGGTCCGTTGCCATTAGTAATGATGTACCGAAGTCGTAGTGTAATTATGTAGTTGTGAGATGAAACGCGTTGTGGTCACTCGCGAATACGAACACTAATTACAGGGTAACCAGTCTGCCTGCAAATATGGAAAATGTAGAAAAGTCAGAGAATTTCGAGCGTCAGGGAGAAGTTAGAAAAAGTTTCGAGTTAAATACGAACGAAAAAAAACGGCATTAATTCGTTGAAAATACCCATTAAAATATCTACCACATTATGAGCAGAATACCGTGTCCTTTTTTTATAATGCTCAAGGTCTAATGTTTACCTGAATAAATACCTTTATGTCTATTTGAAAGTCAACAGTTTCCTCTCGATATTTTGATTGATAATAGTCGGGGAAATCAGGATTTTCACCTGAAACAGTCATGGAATTTCAAACCAGTGATATGATCACCCAGAATCATTCAAACTCCAGTTTTCATCCAATTTTCTTGAAACGTTTTAAACGTTCCTAAGCTATTCACGTAAACAGCATCCGAAAATCACGGATATCGTGACATTTAGTAACCAATAGTTTACTCTCAACATTTGGATCGGCAATAATCAGACAAACCTGCATTTTGACCTGAAAGACCTGGAAAAGCCATGGATTTTCAAAGCCGCTGTAAAGTCGTAACCCAAAATCATTCTCATTCCACTTCTTATCCAATTGGATCAAATTTGATTCAGTTAAATGCATTTCCTTTAAATGTTCTGTACCAATCAAGTTATGCATATGGATAGCATCCACAATCGACGGATATCATTACATTTAGTAACCAATAGTTTTCTCTGGTTCTCTAGTTCTCTCTATTTAAATTGACAATAGTCAGCAGAACCTAGAAAAGCTATGAACCAGCGATAAACTGATGGCCATTTAGAATCATAGTAATTCCACTTCTCATTCAATTGTATCAAATCAGATCCTATGTAATGCATTTCCTTTAAACGTGTTAAACGTGCACTAAAGATATTCATATGAACAGCATCCAAGAACCGTGCATCCAAATGCACGGTCATTGCGACATTTAGTAACCACTTTCATCCTCCGGGATGCCAATGATGTTTTAATGATTGCAGGTCATCAAAATAATGCGGAGGTAAGCGGTAGCAGCAGTCACGGGAGTTTGGAGTCTGCTACCGCGAGTTCGTCTCCATCGACCACCACGAGTGCCTCTTTCTGTGGGGGCGGTGGAGTCGGCTCGATGTCATCGTCGTCGGGTCAATCGACTACGCAGACACCGCCGCCCTCCTCGATATCGCTGATCTGTCTATTCTGGATATGGGCCGCCTTGATCTCCTTGTGCACCGGTCAAGCGGTATTCCCTTGGGTTCCTCCGTCGTCGCTGTTGATGTTGGACCATTCGTCATCAGGCGGAGCAATTTCTTCACAGCGGTTATCACCCGACTACTCAAGAAACAAGAAGAATTTCAGCAGCAGCAGCATCAGTGTTAGGACCAGAAACATCGTCAAGGTAGTAGTTTCCTGGTGGTCGTGTTCATCATCAGCACCATCGTTATCATCAATACCACCACGATCATCGGCATCATCAAGACCTCGATTTCGCAAATCCGTTCTGCAACTCGCCCGTGTGTTCCTCATCTCGTTAACGAAAACGATACACGATTGTCTTCGTAGCTTCGTCAATTTTTTCCTGGTTCTGCTGGACTCGTTGCTACGTAATTGCGTTAAATGTCATTACTGGCATCGTCGCTTGTGGCGTTACGCCTGGTGCGGTACCATCTGTTCCAAATGGTTCAAACAAAAGTTCAATAAAGCGATTTACGTTGGATGGAACTTAAGTAAAGTGTGTAAAGAACGCGGCTGGACCGAGGGACCAGGTTATTGTTGTTGTTGTTGTTGTTGTTATCTTAAAGGAATATGGTGTTGCGATAGTAACAACAACGAGCCACGACCACCACGTGGAAGACGAAGAAAACGCCGACGAGGACGAAGACGACGAAGACGACGACGACATCGACGCTTCCTACCACACCTTCTTCACACTCTTCAACTTCCACTTCTTCTTAAACTACTTCGTCCCCTTTGGAATTCAACAATTGTTACCGGTCCTGGCTGTATTGTAGGTCTAACGCTGCTGGTAATGAACCGTCGTTATTATTATGGTGACGCCAGCACGTGGCTAAGGTGGTGGTATTCTTGTTTTTACCGCTCGCAACGTCACTCTTATTCCTATTTCAAGTGGAAGGGTCCGTCTTAATATTGGACAATTGTGCAGCGTAAACGATTGTCGTTGCGCGGTTGCCAAAAGTTTTTTCACATTTAACAACCAAAGACCCGAAGTCCGGGGACGAAGAGAATCGCTCGCTGGATTGACACGAAACAAAAAAAAATTAATGAAAAATGAAGAAAAAAAAAAGAAACAGAGTGTGTATTTTGAAGTGTGTGTGCGTGCGTGCGTGCGTGTGTGTGTGTGTGTGTCTTCTAATGTGTGTTTGCGCGCACGCGATCTGCACGTATTTTACAAGATTGCGTGCGAGCATATCACCGCGGCAAACACGTCGCCGTTCGGGACTGAAAGTGGAAGTGGAAGGATATGCAACTCTCTCAAGACAGTCCTCGCGGCTTCCGGTACACCGATGACAGGGTCAGGCCACTAAAGTCACGTGATTCAAACGTCGACGACGATGAACGTCGGCCAACGTCGGCGAGGGACATCGTAACGATCCCTCGACCTCGAATACCACACCCCCCCTAGACCCCCGCCCCCTCTTTAACCCCACAAACCACCACTACTGTACGGAACCCCGCCCGCCCCTTACCGCCCCCCACCACCCCTTTTACCGTGTCTGACCAGGAGTCCGTAAGCGAAATGTTGGCCCATGATCGATAGGCACATGGTCGTCGTTATTCGAAGAGGAAAAAAAATTTAA